>CATIWJ010101459.1:0-102513 GCA_949640765.1 Croton laevigatus
AAATTCAAATTATGCCCAAATCATATTCAAGTATTTTGTGAAATAGCAAACACGCATTAATGTGTACAAAGTCACCAGTTACTTACAACAATACGGATGGTAATGGAAACAGCATAGATCTGTAAAATGCAAAGTACATTCAGTCACTAACTGCCACAAGTTGAAAGAAAGAAAGAAAATTGTGTTTAGCAAAGAAGAAAAAAGAGATTGTAACTAACAGTGTAGTTCTTCATTCTTTGGAAAATAGCTCTGCTAGTAAGAACAGCACTGATAATGACACTCAGCCCGGGTTCTGTTAGAACGATATCAGATGCACCTCGTGCAGCATCCGTGGCATCAGCAACAGCAATTCCAATATCTGCCTTCTTCAAAGCAGGTGCATCATTAACACCATCACCAGTCATTCCAACAATGTGCTTTCTTTCTTGCAGCTTTTTCACAATTTCATATTTGTGTTCTGGAGATGCAAAATAAATGAGCAGATATTAGAAGGAACAGATCATCCAAATGAATCAAGTTCTAAAACCACAAGGCTGTTCTGCTATCTACAAGTTTCCCCACCTGGAAACACTCCGGCAAATCCATCTGCCTTCTCAATTAACTCTTCTACTGGAAGAGCAGCAATGCTTGCATCCTTGTTCTGACCAAGTAAAGTAGCAGATGGGTACATGTTTGTTCCCATTCCAAGTCTTCGTCCAGTTTCCTTTGCAATGGCCAGCTGATCACCTAGATATTAGGTAACATAAAGTAAGCAGCAAATTTGAGACATATAGTGGCTGACAGTGAAGTAATTCATTCCTGACTTACCAGTAATCATCTTAACATTGACACCAAGGTTGAGAGCCCTGCGGATGGTTTCCGCACTATCATGCCTAGGAGGATCAAAAAGGTTCAACAGACCAACAAACTCCCATGGAGCACCCGGGCTTTCCTTGGTTTTCTCAGGAACTTGCTGCAAACATGGTAGGAAAATAGTTAGGAGCTCTACTCCATAGATATCGAGAAATCATTATAGCACTGTTTGTAACTTCATGCTGAGGAATTAAACCTGTCTAGCAACAGCCAATGATCGAAGCCCACGTTCAGCAAATTTATCAATAACAGAATGTACTTTCTTCCTTAGATCCTCCCGACAATTGCACAAAGCCAAGATCTACATAGAAATACATGTAAATCAGGACAAGCTAATCAAGTAATCTTTATCAAGTAAAGTTAAACCAAGATGTATGATCTCTTGAGAGTAGAAAGCTACCTGCTCTGGGGCACCTTTACTTGCACGGTGCCAGTTGCCATTGTTGTCTATGTAAGTCAAAGCAGTCCTCTTGTCCACTGGATTGAATGGCAAGAAGTGAACCTCTCTTATACCAGCTCTTGCCTGCAAGGATAGGCGTAAAATTTAAACCAAGCACAGATTTACTATTTCCCACATCAGAATACTCAAGTGACTGATTTTACCTCTTTCGGGTCAGCAAGCATTCCAACCATGGCAGCATCAATAGCATCCTGATTCTCTACTCTAGAAGCCCTTGCAGCGAGCAAGATCACATGATCTTTTTCGACACCCTTTGCAAAAACCTCAATCAAGGCTTTGTCTATACTCAACTTGTTGAGAGTCAATGTTCCAGTTTTGTCACTGCAGAGAACATCCATACCAGCCATTTCTTCAATAGCAGTCATACGCTTAGTGATGGCACCTTGTTGTGACAACTTGTGGGAACCAATAGCCATTGTCACGGACAGCACTGTCGGCATGGCAATTGGAATGCCTCCGATCAAAAGCACCAAAAGATTGTCAATTCCGTCTCTATATTTGCGGTGCTGAATTGGATACATGACTATGATCTCAACTAACATTCCAACTGCTATGGAACAAATACAGAAATTTCCAATAGCAGTTAGCACCTTCTGGAAATGACCAACTTGGTTGGTGCTGTCAACAAGATGTGCTGCCTTGCCAAAGAAAGTGTGGACACCAGTGGCTATAACAACTGCTTCAATTTCTCCTTGTTTGCAAGTGGAACCAGAGAAAACTTCATCACCTGGATTCTTTGTCACAGGGAGTGATTCTCCTGTAAGAGCAGATTGATCAACCTTCAACGGATCACCCTCAAGAAGACGAGCATCAGCAGGGATGATATCTCCCAATTTGACACTGATGATATCTCCTGGAACAAGAATTGCGGCTTCTTCCTCACTCCATTTTCCATCCCTAAGCACCTATAAATATATTCCGACGAAAATAAATCATGCAGGGAAATAATAAATTAATCATATACCAATTAGATAACTATTGAAAAATTAGATTTTATAAGAAATGTATTATTTGCCCATTTGAGATAAATAAATGCTGCATTAGATTCTTTCTTCACTACAAAAACTCAATAACGATAGGTTAGGCATCAAATTTTAAGTAATCAGACAATAAATAAAGGTGGTTAAAAATGAAAACAAATAAATACATAAGCTGAGTTGATTTTCTGAGCTGGTGCATCCTTAAGAATTTACCTTAGTTTTAGGAGCAAGACCAGCCATAAGAGCGGCAGCAGCATTTCCAGCATTGTTTTCTTCAATGAAACTGATAGTAGAGTTGATGACAAGCAAACAAACAATACCCACAAAGTCTTGCCAATCTGGAGGCTTTCCATCACCATTGGCCAATGCAATAGCCATAATAGCTGCAGCTTCCATGACCCATGACAATGGATTCCACATAAATCCCAGAAACTTGAGAAGTTTGCTTTCCTGTATATTACAAGCATATATACAGCGTCAGTTAGTGTGCAAAGAAATGATGATAACAAGTGCAAAATAAGTTGAGAATGATGAATAACAACCTTTTTCTCTTCTAGTTTGTTGGGGCCAAATATCTGAAGCCTGTTGGCTCCTTCGTCTGAACTTAAACCTTCCCTGGTACATTTCAGTTGCTCAAACACTTCGTCTATGGGAATTCGTTCCTACGCACAAAAGTATGATTTCTTTCAATATTCATACGATCAAATTCTGATGATTATGGTATTCATATAAATTCATTGCCTTTTCTGAAATGTCCCTATTTAAATAGTGAATTTTTCATATTTGATTTTATTAATTTCAGGAAAAAAAAAATCACACACTGCAGCAAAGACAGACCACCAACTCTGTTTGGGAGGGGGTATAACCCTTGGTTTTTTGGGTACAAAATGTAACTAATTTAAATTTTTTTTTTTCTTTTTTCCAAAATCTAAATACAATTTAAAGACTTGTAAACAAAATGGCTAAACTGCCACTCTTTTTTATGAAGGAAATACTGTCACCTGTTTAAAGTAACAGTTTTGAATTGTTTTAAAATTTCAATTTTTTTTTTTTAAAAATAGTAGTTAGTATTTATTATTTTTAAATCCAGAGATTTATAATAAACCGGTTTTAATGGAATTTTTTAATATAAATATGCACTGCAGTTAGCGCCGATCAGTTAGGCCAGTCCGATTCAACAATTCTCTTTTTCTAGAACCGGGACCGGTGGTCCCAAAATTAACATCACGAAACCGTCCAGTCTGACGAACATAGAAATAATACAAATCATAAAAACAATCCCGAGTGAGTCAACATCGACTCGGATGCAACTCGGACTGACCATTTGTCATAATAGAGCCAATCATAGAAAGCGTTGACTCGTGCCAAAACAAGGAAAAACCGTAAAGGTGGTGTCACATGGGACAGCGCAAGCACCAACACCCCATGTGATTGGTGCGTTTACCCCACGCGCAACAACTTGCTACAACTTTTTGGTATGTGATGCAAATTCCAAGAGAATCAAAGGATAAAGATGTCATATCAACATTTTATTTTTGCTGAATCATAGAAAATTTTAAGAAAGGAAAAAAAAAAAAAGGAAAAATGCCAAAAGAGCAGTAGTGTCAGTACCGTTGAACGTGAGTGTTACGTCTATTTAAAAAGATAAAAAACGGTTCAAAACAAAAAGCTCTATTCTTTATGCAGAGAAAGGGCTAAAGTACCACGGACTGGTACCAAAAATTCTCAAATCATCAACAAAAAAACAGATTTAACTCTTTTTTATTAGGGAAAAAAATTTCCTGTCTTAACTTCTTGGTTCTAAAATAAATCTTAATCTCTTATAAATTTTATTAATTAATCACATTCTACTGTTGCAATTAATAATAATTAAGCAGTATTATTATAGAAAAAAATAGTATAAAGTTTTTTCTATATTAAGAATAAAAGAAATAATAATTTTCAGCATTTTAAAGTAATGTTTTGGATACTTAATTATTTAAAGAAATCTGTCGCATAATAATTGCATAAAATAAATGTGCAAATTTTTTTTTTAAATAACTGTAAATTATTTTGTGTTAAGAAGATTTACAAATATTACCGTAAAATTAAAAATCTACTACATATGGCTGTCTATTAATTAGAAAAAAAATGGAAAATGTTAACAAATATCCGCATGATTCCTAATTTTAGAAAAATATGACTCTTTTACTTATATTATTCATCCTAAAAATTAGCAAACTTTTAATAAATAAATAAATAGATAAAAGTTTGAAGCTAAAGTCATGGACGTTAATTATGATTGAATATTATATTTATGAATATGAAACTGCCTGAAGACTATAAAAAAATAATATGGTTATATATAATAAATAAAGCAGAGCCAACTGTTTTTATCTGTGAATCCCAAATTTCTCGCACTTACTTTTTCTTATTTCACATGAGAAGAAAGAATTTGAGAATATTTTCTTTGAAAACAATTTTGTTTGGTCTGTTTGGATAGGGAGGGAAAATACAGATGAATTGGAAAATAGAATTTATTAAAGCTAATTATGGTTCAACAAATAAAGCATCATCATAGAATCTGCTTTCAATGTAAGAGAGAGATTCAATTATTAAAGAAAAAAGGTGTTGATAAAGACCAGAAAAGCTCATATATAAATATGCAAACAAAGGGAAAATTAATGTTTCAGATCACACAATTCCGATTCCATTTTCAATTGATCTGAACCCAAAGTTTAACTCAGAAATTAAAAAAAAAAAAAAACATCAGCTCAAGCAACTAAAACAAACCTATTAGAGATCGCATTGTAAAAGCACAGAATCATCAAACATAAACAAAAAAGAAAAAAAAAGAAAATAAAGCTAAAAAAATCAAGGAAAAGTAAGAAAAAATATACCAGATCAACAGTTTCATTCTTGATCTCTTCGAGAGTGATAGACTTAGCCATCTCTCTCAACTTCAAAACCCAAAATAATTAGAAAATCTAGTAGAAGAGTTGATAGAAAAGGGATGGGGGAGAAGAGAATAAGAAAAAGGCTAAAAAGCCATTTAATGAGATTTCGCAAATCCCAAGGAATGGCGATATGTTGAAGAAGAAGAAGAGATAGTGAGGGTTTCGCAGAGGCTGAATGACCCTGCTTTTATATATAACAACATGAGAGAGAGTAGAAGATGACTCTAACGTGCCCGCCGTTTAAACGTCTCTGCTTAAGTGGGGCCTAATAATTATTTTTTTTTAAAATTTAATTTTGCCGCATTAATTTCATTAATTTCAAAGAACATATTACAAAATACTCTATAATAGAACTATATGTGCATATTCATTATAAATAAAATTCACATTTAAATTAGTTCTAACTAACTTATAAGTAAAAGAGTTATAATTTTTCAAAATATAAATACAAGAGGTAAAAAAGACAATAAAGAAGTAAATCTCTAATGTCTATCACTTGAGGATGCACCTTCAATTTCCCAATAATAACGTTCATTACAAGAGTACTGTCCTTGTTTATTAGGGCATATATCCTACTTTAATTACCTTCCCTAATATGTCATGTTTTGACCGTCAATTTAATTCATTTGTTTGTACAGTTGGAATGCCATTACCACTCCACACCCTCATCCTTTCCTCTCCTCTTCTCAATATGTATTGAAATACGTAACATCTTTATTTCTAAAACAACAAAATTTGTGACCACACTGAAAAATACAAATTTTAATTCTTCATACAATCCATAAAGTAGTAGAAAGTTAGAAATTTTGTGTTTGGTTCTTCTTCTCTATCATGCATGTTTGAATTAAATTTTGTACAAACTTTTCAAAACAAAAGACTATTCTTTAAAATTTGGGATACATAGTAAGGAATAGTAGTATTTTGTTCTTAATATTTTGCAAAAAATTAATTTAAACATGTGTAATATATCAACTTTTTAGAAAGAAAAATATTCTAAAACGTTTAATTCATTTTATCTAGTTTACTAGAAATTTTCAATCCGAACCAAATCAAACTGATTCATCCAATTAGAGTAGGTTTGGTTCGACTTTAAAGATGCGTAGAGTTGGTTTTAAATTGATTAATTTATGACAATCAAATTTCAAGTCAACTCAAAGCGACATGTCGAGTGATGGTTCAACTCCGATTTTGCTAATAGAGGATAAAATTTAGGTTTAGTTCTTTACTTCTTCTTCTTCTTCTTCTTCAAATTGCCACCATCACACCACTCCTTTGATTCGTTTCAAACTAATGAACAATTTTTCGTTGTTATTTTATTTCTCTTTTCTCTATACATTTCTCTCTCTCTCCCCCCCCCCCCCCCCCCCCCCCCTATGTGTCTTCATCTTTGTTCCTCTTCCTCTTTTCTCTTTCTCTTATGTCTTCAAACCAATTAATCGACATTAAGCCAAAGAGCGATCATTGTCTTTTCTCTCATTAGCAAACTTACCAACCGAATTCCCTTTATTAACAACCGAATTTTCGGTTGGTATTTTTTCATTTTCTTGTAGTGCTTGTTTGCTTTCCCAAATGCCACATAGACGTCCAGATTGCTTGTAGTGGCATACCTTTTTGTATTTTTTTTTTTTTTAATTTAGCATTTACTATTATCCTCATACAGTTATTTCGAACTATTCCATATGCTTTATTAGGACATAAAGGAAAAAGAAGCTCAATCGACGGACAATATTGAGCCTTTCTTTTTTCTGGTAATGCTAATTTTTGGCAATTGCCCGTTTGATAAAAGTACTCAATAGCAATTATGTATTCATTGTTTGTAATCATAACTTTCTACTTTGTTCTTTATTTAAGTACTTTATACATTTCATATACATATAATCAATTTGATGAATGAATGAATGAGTTCCATTGAATTCATAGATGTAATCAATTTTAATGAAAGAAATGCTTTTATTTATGACTGGATTCAGAGTTTGATGAAATAATTATTTTTGTTGAATTCAAAATCTGATTTATATTCATAGATGTAATCAATTTTAATGACCCAATAAGGGTGAGTCTTGCATAAGGACGAGCACTTTTTTATTTTTTTTTAAAAAATTTTTAAAATAAAATTATATATTGATTTAACTCTGTTTTAAATATATCATATAAAATAAGCAGAATCGTTAAGTTTAACATATCAATGTTTCTACTTATTTTATGTAATATTTTTAAAATATTCGTATCGAGGTATTTAGATGTAAGAACAAATTTTTCGTATCACAAAGGAAAAATTTTCTTGAACTTTTGAAAGACATTGACGAGTTAGGTGCTAAATAATGCTCTACTCTAACGATACCCAACCTACAATTCATGGTCGAAGGAGAATTGTTTCAAAATATATAGAAGGTTGATTGGAAAATTAAATTATCTCACAGTGACACAACAGGATATTGCTTACTTAATGGTGTTTTGATTCAATTTATGTCTTTTCCTACTGTTACTCATTGGAGAGCATTAGGGAAAATCCTATGCTATTTAAAAGCATAGAAGAGATTGGTTTGAAGTCATCCTTATCGCTGAGGTTATGGGGATAACTGGGATGCTGTTATCGTATCAAATATAATGTTTCACGAGTGCACCAAATAAATTGAGATAAATTATCATTTCATTTGAGAAAAGATTCAATGTAATGCTATATCTACCGAGTATGTGAAGACAAGCAATCAACTTAGAGATATTTTCACCAAATCTCTTACTACTTCCGTATTTTTTTATTCTTTACATTTCAAATAGCATGATTAGATTCAAGTTCGGTGTTGATAGTTTAATGGGTTAGGTTAGGTAGATTAAAGTATGTTTAGGTTAGTTATAAAATATGATTACTGTAGTTTTGTTATATATAAATAATATTTTAATCTACATAACCCAACTCATCAAACTATCAACACCAAATTTGAATCTAATCATGCTGTTTGAAATGTAAAGAATCAAAAAATACGGAGGTAGTAATAATTTTTCGGTTAACTATCTTTGTAACAAGTTGAGCATGATTGATATATATGTCCAACTTGAGGGGAGAACTATGAAAAGTCAATAGTATATATATATATATATATGTGGTTAATGAAAATTTACAGTGATCCAAAGTATAAAGTTTAATTTCAATTTAATTTAAAATTTTGAAGAATGTAAGCTATTTAATTAACTTTCTTCAAATTTAGTTTATATTACATTAGATCTAGAAGGTAGAGTCAGTTTTTGAATGGATAGATTATTTTTTTAGAGTTAATTATTCGGTTTAAATACTAAATTAATTAAAATTTGAACTAAATACAATCATTAAGGATAACAAAATTATTTCTATTGAGTTTTATTATAACCTTTAGTTAAGCTAGAATAATCTTGATTTAGGTGGTGCATAAAAATGGGTTAGAAGGTAAAACCCACATTGACAAAATGATAATTTGCATATTTCACCTACTAGTATTTTACTAGCTCAATGTGCGGCAGTGTAGAATGTGTTCAACTTTATATTATTTTTTAATGCAAACGAAATATTAAGGTTTGTGAAAAAAATTTTAAAAAAATTATTGAAAAGAGGTTTAGTAATTTATCGTTCTAAATTCCTAAACACTTCTTTGTAGACAACATTAACATTTTCATCTGTGATTTGCCCTTCGTCATTAATGACTAAAATTTCCAATATTCGTCTGCTTGTGATCCTAGATAAAGCAACAAACCATTGGTCATGTGTAAAAAATAGGTCTTTCAAGATACAATCTAACTTGAGAGAGTGATTGTCTCTGACTCTTGTTTATGGTTGTGGTGAAAGACACCATGATGAGAACTGTTAGCGCCGAAATTTGAAAGATACCTTAACGTCAGATGGGGTCAATATCATTCGGGGTATAAATACCTTTTCTTCTAGCATTGAATAATGGAATGGATGAGCTTCAATGACTCAAGTTCCAAGGTTGGTGATAATCAACCTCAATCTATAACACTATCCTGCAGAAGGATCCGTATTTCTTATGAGCATAACAATTATGCTTTCTTTTGGTGTGATAGCATGATTTGGAACTCCTGAGCATCTGATGCCATTTAAGAATTCAGGCATGTGAACGTGCTCCATAGATCCATAGGTTTGATCAGACATACAAATTGCATCAGAGCTAATGTACTCTTTTTCCTGACAAACATTTTGTGAAACCATGTGGTAGTTGATCAATTCCACCATGCGTAGTATATGAGCAAGTATTACTTTTGTAGATAATCTGCATCTTTTTTATGGTTAAAGTAATAAGGGTAGGTACTATCTATAATTGCATATAGTGATTCTTCAAAATCTTGTATGAGGAGATTAGCAAGTATACTCACCTTTTTTATTCCATCATTGGAGTTCCCAACCTTACCGTCCCCAATTGCGAGAAGCCATTTGGAGAACTCACAAAGCTCTTCTAGATCTCCATCAGTTCATTTGGATTTTAACCTCGTATTTTTAGTGAGCTTTAGCACCTCGCAAATAAGACCATAAGTATAAAGAATTTAACGAAACATGTACAATGTCTTGCGTGGAACCAAATTTTAAAAGTATAATAAATCACTGCTATTATGTATTTAAATATGAATTAAATATATGTAATTGCATATTGCTTTTAGGAATAACAGGAAGTATCTGTCTGAAATTACCGCATAGAACGATTTTCTTATCCCAAAAAGTAATTCTTGGTTAACTGGATTTTTTAGAGGCTAATTTAAAAATTAGATTCATAGGCGAGAAAAATGAAACTTGAATTGATTGAGAATTCCCATAATTTAAGAATGGAAAAATGTAAAAATGGAAATTTGAAGTAATTGAGAAATTAGATTTGATATTACTCAAATAATTGAATTATTTTTATGGAATTTGGGTAAATCAAGAATTTATGTTTTGATAAAAATCAAATAAATCTAATTTTATAGAATTTTGAAATTAAGGAATAAATTTGGCAATCAAATTAATCTAATTTTGGAATTCAAAAATTAATAATTAAATTTAGCAATCAAATAAACCTAATTTTATGAAATTTCGAAATTAATAAATAAATTTAACAATCAAATAAATCTAATTTTATAGAATTCCAAAATCAAGAAATAAATTTAGAAATCAAATAAACTCAATTCATTAAAATTTCAAAATTAAGGAATAAATATTTTTTTACAGTAATTAAGGAATAAATATTGCAATAAAATAAATCAATACCCTTAATGGGATTTTGAGTCACATATATATCTTTCCATATTTAATTAAATCTCATGTTTCATTTTTACAAATATACTAGTAGTAATTTGTATATTGTTTCATAATTCCATCCTATAATGAAGTAAAACATACAAATTTGACATGTTTGATTCTCTTAAAAATAATAATAACAATAACATATTTGGATTTTTGTTTTACAAATATAGTAAGTTTAACTAAAAAAATTATTTAATTTCGGAATAAAATATAATAGTGGTAACCCAATAAATTACTTAATTTTGGGCACAATTATTGCCAAACAAACAAATACTTAATTTTCTTACAAATTACTTAATTATTTGATTTGATTTAATTTATGGAATTTCCAAAACAGCACAAATTACATAGTTTAATTTTGGTATAAATTACTTAATTAGTCTCCTAATTTGTTTTCAATTCATTATTAAATTGGTTTAATTATTCTCAAACTCATACCCAATTACTTAAATACTCCAAGTTTTTTACTACTCGATTAAAAATCATTAACCAAGTCTTTGGATCCTTATATCAACTAAAAAAAAGATTTACTTTAAATCGGAACCCAAATAAAATTTGGTGTAGAAAAGAATACAAGAAGAATTTACTTGATATAAAAAGTGAACTCATATTAGATCGGAAAATACGGAAATTTGAACTTAAGATACATTGCCGATTAAGGTTTAGACTCTTTTTATAAATAAAGTAAAAATAAATAAATAAAGTTAATTCAATTACTCCATAATAATGGACCCATCATAATCATCAAAATAACAAACCCTAACGCATGAGGAACACTCCAATTCTTCATTAATTTCAGTAGGCAATCCATAAAAATATGTCAATAGTCTTTCTAAATCCCAGACTATTTTTGACCGTCAAGTGATGGGGCCATAGATTGTTCTCGGTTTTTGTAGTCCATATCTTAATATTTTGGCCATTAAAATTCTGATACTATAATGCCCTGCAGCCATCGTTAGGGATCACCATTTGCCGCTTGTATCCAAGAAGCAATAAATAGTTAGTTGGCTGAATGATTTGTTGTGCTCGAAAGATGTTAGCATGGAAAAAAAAATTTCCTCATTGCTAAACAGTCCACTATGACATACTATTTCTTGAACTTTTTGATTGAAATAAATTATATGAGTTGTTACTGTTTTTAATTCGGTGGATATCTACATCTTGGAAGCTTGATTAGATCTAACTCATTGATTAATTCTTAAAGTGAAGGATGTGGAATATCACGAACCAAAATTTCACAATACGTTATTATTATTTTTTTCAAATGAAATATGAATGAGTTTAATATGAATGAGTTTAATGTAGTGAAATATTTATAGTGAAAAATATTGGTGGAAAATATTAGATTGGTAGGCGGCAAAAATAAAAATTTAAAGTAATTTTATTTTTCAAATGAAATACGAATGAGTTTAATGTAGTAAAATATTGGTGTGAAATATTTATAGTGAAAAATATTGGTGGAAAATATTAGAATGGTATAGGCCGCAAAAATAAAAATTTAAAGAAATTTGTAATTGCCTCCAAAATGAAAATGACCATGTGAATTTTAAAACTAAAAATGAATATATTTTTTTTCCTTTTTGTTATTATCATTATGAAGATTGTTTTACACAACTTACGTATTAAAAAACTTAATTTATGAAAATAGTCTTATTAAAAACTTAATTTATGATAAAATAATAGGAGTTAAAAAGAAAAATTTGTGGGTCTTAATTTGTGAACCCAAATATCTCATTTATAGTTTTCATAATTCCTATTTAAGTTGACCAATTCATAATTCTATGAACCATCTTTCCTTAAAATTAATATAAAGAAAGAGAATGGAATACTTGCAGAGTTTCCGATTTTAAGAAGAAATCAACATAAAATTTTTTATTTGATGAAAATTCTTATTAGAGTTGATTTCTTCACTAATTTGTGTTTGAAAGAGTTCTAAAAAAGAAAAATCTCATTATAAAAGGCAGAAGGAAATGAATCATTAAATAAAAAAATATTAATTTTATTTCATGAGTTGATTTACTAAAAATAATCCCAATAATTAAAGTGCTCATTTTTCTAAGTTTCCTTAATTTTTAAAATTAAGAATGAATGATAGGATATTTTTAGAATTTCCTTTATTTTTAAATTTCATAATTAAATGTAGAGGTAAAATTTTTAAATTTTATTAATTTATTTAGAAGTGATATTTAATTTCTCAATTTTTTTCACAATTCGACATAAAATGACTATTTTTTTTATATATTTTTATGTGAATCAAAATTTAATAATTTTTTAATTTAAATCTATATTTAATGTGACTCATTATTAAACTAAAGTTAAAATAATTAGCATAACAATTTTCATATTATTTTCATTTATAAATTTTTCTGTTTATATAAAGGTTGACTTTAACTTTGGAATTGGGTCCCGAATTTGGCAATAGTCATACAGCATAACGCATGCATACATGCCTTGAATATAATCATAAAATACTATACAAATAATTGAATGTGGTGGTCCCACCACATCACACCCGTTTAGAATACCGAAGAGAGGGAGCTCGCAACTCGGCTAGGTCGCCTCCTGACCGTTGGATTCCCTAAAAAGGTAAGTTTGCTATCAATAATGTTATATACTATTATTATTTTAAGTAAAAATTACTATTTCATCGTCAATGTTATGCTATTATTTTTATTTTATCACTATAATTTATCGCTTTATTTTTATGTCTGCATCGTCAAATTAACAGTAAAATATCAAAGTTAACGGTACAATAATTAAAGTATATAATTAAACCAAACCGTGATAATGATAGAGTAATTATATCAAAATAGAGTTATAAAATAATAATTATAATAAAACATCATTGATAAAATAACAATTTTTACAAATTTAAAGTTCATTTTATATAATTTTTTTTGATAAAGCGTTTATATCTAATTTTATATGTATATTTTCATTTTAATATAGTCACTTATAGGTTGATCGTAGACCAAGACATCAGAGGTTTTGGAGAATAGGGATATATATTAAAAAGAAAAGGTAAACTAACATTATTTATCATATTTCAGATGGATCATATATTTGTTTAAAAAAAAAAAAGATGGATCATATAAGTTATTGAGATTAAAATAATTAACACTTGAATCCATTGTATTTAAAAAAAATTGAGACCAAACTTAATAAATTACGATCAAAAAATAAAATTAAAACACGATCAATGTTTTAATTTCAATTAAAAAAACCATAAAAATTTTAGGGTAAGGCTATGAGAACTGTCTCGCAATCCACTGTTTTTTTCCTTTTTTTTTTATTTTTTCAATTTAGCACGGTACATTATCTATACTGAGTCCAGAAATCAATTTTATGGGTATCAATTCACATAAATCGACTCTGTATTACAAATTTTATATGACTATAAATTGAACGGTCTCAATTATTTTATGTTTATTTTACAATATAAAGTGCAATTATGCAAACTGTGGACTATTGAAATTGATATCGGAACTGAATATAGACAATCTAATGTGTATAGTCACAATAAATAAATAAATAAGAAAGCAAAAACACTCTTTGCAAGGAGACAAACCGCTTGAGCCTAAATTTTATTGTATATTACATACATTGGAGTATTTTACATTACTTATGTACTTACATTTTTATCATTGAAACATTATTTTGAGATTGAAATTCTTTCTTGAAAAGAAGAATTGCAATTTTTTATGAGTTTGAATTTAGCTGAGAAGTGTAAAAAAAAAAATGTGATATAAGAATATTATTTAATTTAATTATTTGGAAGTTTTATGGTGGAAGGACAATTTTTTTAAAATAGAAAAGATATTTTATTTATTAAAAAAATTATACAAATTGAGATATAATTCATTTTAGTTTTTTTTAATGAATATTCATATAAAACAAAATTTTGCAAGACAAATGTAAAGACCGACACTATATGAAAGTGAATGTTGGCATCCACGGAATAATATCTCCATTCAGATGAATGTGGTTGAAATGCACCCATACAAAATTGTACAAGATAAACATATTAAGCAAAAAGGTCACGTAACAAAAGTTGATGAAGGTGAGAGAAGAAGACTTAGAACATAGCATACAAAAACTTCCGCATGTGTAATGCGCGAATGTTATACGTCAATAATTGAAGGGACGGGGTAGACCTAAAACTATTTGGATGAAGTTTTGACTAAATATTTATGGACATTAGACAATAATGATGATTTAGTTAGTAATAGACTATAATCAAGACATAAAGATCAGTGATGAACCTAGATAGTTTATCAATTTGATGGGTGGTAGGCTGAAAGCAAACTTTAAACTTGAAGCTTTTCGGTAGTCCCATAAGTCTTGTCATTTGGAGGATCCAGTCTTATGGGCAAAGATTTTTGAGGTTTGTAACGATGTGGCCATAAGAATCTTGTACGTAATTGAGCTGCTATCTGAATTAATGCATATGGTTTATAGCAATGTTTCCATAAATAGAGCATATGTGCATGCACTAAGAACTCGATAACTATATGATATAAAAGTTCAAAACCAAATTGTATCATTAGCCTACAACTTTTTAGATTATTACAATAATTTGTGAATACAACTAAATGTAATTTAATATAGGAAAAATTACTCTCGGGTCCCTAAGATATTTGTTAAACTGATATTGGGTCCTCCGATTATTAAAATTATATTTCTAGGTCCTTAAGGTTTTCCGTCAATTTTTTTAACATTTTCCATCCATTTTTATGTTAAATGAAATTTAAATTACTAAATTACCCCCAATTAATAACATTTATTAAATTTTAAATTACAAATATTTATTTAAAATATAAACTATTAATATTTATTTAAAAAATAAAAACCCTAAAAGTGTTTCATAAGCATCAATAGCCTGTAATCCATCCAAAAATTTCATCAAATAATATGTTGTCCAATTTGAAGGACCGAATTTTTGTTCAACAAAAATTGTCTACATCAAAATGTTCAGATATATATGTATTTCTTTGTTATGAAAAAATTTTCCATATATTTGCTGGTATATGTAAAAAAATAATATTTATTTTATAACCTTTTATTAATAAAATAAAAAAAATTGTGGTTTCGTACTATATTTTGGCCAATATTATGATTTAATCAAGCAATTTTACTACAATTTGGCTAAATCGAATGAAATTGTCACCGTATCATTAACTCTCAAATTTGTTAAAAAAGTAAGCATTTATTAATTAATAATTCAATATATATGCATGTCCACTTTGTAAATTTTATTTCTTGCCTTTAAATAAGATTCGAATAGTTGATATCGTCTTTCAATTCCCAAGGAGGCAAAGAAGCTATCAATCAAATGGATTTTTCCATTAATGAAAGGGATACATGTTGAAGCTATTTCACACATTTGGTGTTGAAAATACTGCATTGTCTACCTGTTTATCCATTGCGTAGATGATGAGGCTAGCACACACAGGCATATATTAACTATTATTAATAATTTCAACCTCAATGCAACTCGCTCACATAAGCATTGTAGTGTGAATGAAGTCATCCAAACAATAATACAACTTCTTCTAATTTTCTATTATTACCAATTTATTTGACTAATTACAATTTCACCAAATCATACCATATATTTTCCATTTTCACCGCATTTTGATAAAAAAGATTTGAGATATTTTTTGCAAGTTGACCACAAATTGTGAATATATATATATATAATTGTGAGAGTTTTTTTAGAACAAGCATCCTTTTTCATAAAGTCAATCAAACTTATACATCATCAAATGACTTAAAACAATGACAAATATAGCTCATTTGGCACATGTTCATCTCACAAAGCAAATTGAGCTAAGGAGTGAACTACCACATTGACTTACTTATAAACATGTAAACATATAAAAACCCCAAATTTAAGAGACCTATTAATTAAACATCGTATCCTAGTACCTAGATCTGAATTTGGGTACCGGCTAATGTTGAATTGTATCGACTATTAAAGCCGAATCCATCTCTAACTAGACTCTTTTCACATTATGTTCAATTGCCATTTGTAGACCTATGGTCCCTGCTTGAATTTTTGCTTCTCGTGTTAGAGCATCTTGGTTGGAAAATGTGTAACTGTGTCGAAATTAATCTCAACAGTCCAAGACCCCTCTTTGTAAATTTTATTTTTGAATCACTTTAGAGAAAACCTATACACATAATAAGAAATATAAAGAAATAAAGGATCTCCTTATCGAAGTCTCCATTTTGGAAGGAAAAGCTCTCTTAGGTTCACCATTTATCAAAAGGGGGTAAGAGAGTCAATAAATTAATTCAATAAAATTGCTCGGGAAGCCATCTTGATGGTGCCTCTATAAGGAATCCCCACTCTATCCTATCATATGTCTTACTCATATCAAGTTTAAGCATTACATACCCCTTCTTCTTTTCTTTGAAGTGAAAAATCCCAAAAGCTAGTAAGACATTATTAGTAATTAGACTACATGGGATAAAATTGATTGATTTGGCTTAATGATATTTTGCAAAATTGCTTTTCACTTTCGTTACCATTTTGAAAATGACTAATTGGCCTAAATTTCATAGTATGAACCATGAAGATACTTTATGAGTATTGGCCAAAGATACCTTATGAGAGTTAGTTATAAAGGAGAATAATTTTTTTTTTTATTAGTTCACTAAATTACATCAATAACCTCTTTTGTTATTTTTTTTTTCTTTAAACACACCAATAACCTCTTATGAATCAATATAAAAAATTTTCAAAAATTACACTATAAGAATTACTTTTTCTTTATGAATATCTCTTACAGGAAATGTACTGCATATAACTTTTGATATTTTAAAATTATTTTTTTTATATAAGTTAGAATTTTTTTTAAAATTTTCTATACACGTATATTATAAAAATAAATTTATATTATAATAAAAGTTAGAATAGATATGCGTAAAATAATCAATTAAAATATGAATGTAATATTATACTATTATAATAATATATCAAAAAAATTGTTCGTATCAGAATTTTAAATATTTACTAAAAGTCAAAATAATACTTTCTTATGATTGTCTTGTTAAAATATAGATAATTGTAATTAAACTATCATTTATACAATTGAATATTCATTATATATATTGGTAATTTCCTTGTTTATTACGTTTTTAGTAGCTTTTCCTCCCCAATCCCAAAATTTTTTAGTTATTTTAAATAATTTATAGTATGCAAAATAATATTTCTTTACAATAATTAATCGAAGAAATTGAAACAGACCAAAGTGGTAAGGTTTCAAATCAGAGAATGACAAAAGAAAAATTGGTTTTTAGTTGATGGTTTACGAAAATAAGGAATAGAAGATTAGAGCTTATGGTAGTGACCTTTCCTGCATCATCATTCTTTTTAGAAGTCATAATATCAATCAATAGCAACACTTAATTTACTTTGTACCCACAACTTTATAATAATTTAATTGAATTGCAATGTAATAAAGATATTGGGTAAGTAAAACACACACAATTCAGTGTTTCATAACAAATTGAATTTTTCTTAGAAATGAAAAAAATTTCCATTCATGAGAAAGAATTACAAAATTGAGATACAAATCATACTTTTTTTATAAAAAAACAATGAAAATTACATCTATACAAAATAAAATTTGATATTGTATAAAATTTGATATTGAACTTGAACCTACAATATGTTCAACTCGATAAATTAGACTACTTAGTCTTTTCGTGTGTCAATTTTGAGTGATTGAATACTTGAGTCTTTTAGCGTGTCTAACATGATGATCTTTAAAATCAAAATCATCTATCAAAACCTATTTTGCATTTTTTTTTTTCAAAATTCTCTCCAACAAATGAAAATCTCTTATAAAAATAAAAAAAAAAATAAAATCCCATAAATAGAGCCTAAAAAGAATTTTTGAATTAAGGAGATGTTAGAGAGAATATGGGAGGATGCCAGGGTTTTTAGAGTGAGTTTATTTACAAATTGATAATTTTTAAGTGTTATTGAGTTATTGAATAAAGTTTTTTTCCCTTCTCAAACTTTATTGTGATTCAATATGGCAAGTAAAATGGTATTTTAATTCTGTATGTTATTTGGCATGTTGTCAATTTGACATTTTTTGGTGAAAAAAGAATGACATTTATTTATTTGAATATTGAATCCAACCATAAATTTAACATTCTTGTTTGTGATCATATTTTGGGACATTGGTCCACTTGAGGATTGATAATTAAATTGTTTCTTATAATATATTAAATGTAGGTTTGCAGTCTTATGAGAACTAAGTGTTTCAATGGGTCAAATCAAAGACCTAATCGAGTAGCTAGTGCATTGTATTTTGATCTATTAGTCACGAGTTCGAATCTAAATTTAAGTGTGTATTAATAGGGGAGGACTACTCCGTTATTGTGTGGCCATAAGTTAAATAACTGCTTTGAATTATAAAAAAAAAACTGTGTTTGAATTTGTTAAAAATAGAAAGAACAAAGTGTTTGGCAAAATTTTTATTTTTAATTCAGTTGGGAAATAGTGTATTTGACAAATATTTTCGTTGTACTCTAAAGCCTAATTTCATTAAAAGAAATTGATTAATAAATGGATTTATGGATGACTATATTTTATTTAGTATTGAATGTGGAAATTCGAACTATGGTCATAAGAAAATTATAAACGCACATCATTGAATTATATTATATTTAAATTTTTTTGTTAATCAAGTTGTTATCATTTTTTTTTTAAATAATCTACTAAAGTGTTATTTTGTTATTGTAAAAAAAAAAAAGTGTTATTTTGTTACTTTATCTATCCTCGATTAAATATAATACCACTATTTCTTATGTTATTATTTTATGTTAGAAGATTTGCAATTTGGTCAATGAGTTTGTGTTAACTTATAGAAAGGTCTCTATATTTTTTAAAACTTAAAAAAATGTTCCTAATATTTTCCTCTGTTATACATTCGGGCCTTTCTGTTTATTTTTTCCATTAATTTAGTTAGAAAATATTCATTTTGGTCCTCCAACTTATAAAAAATATACAATTTAGTCCTAATTCTATTTAATTTGTTTAAAAATTTTTTATTTAATTTATTTTAATCGTATTTAATTAATTTTAATCCTTTAAATGCAATATTTAAATAAAATATCTTATATTTTATTTTTTAATATTACAAACTTTAATTTATAATTAACTTAATTTATTAAATAAAAAGTAATTTTAAATTCCAAAATATTTTTTCAAATCTTTTTAATTGCAACTTAAAATATAGGGATATTTACAAAAACCTCCATAGATTATATCAATATTTTCCTCTATGTCTTTTTTTTTTGGACAAAAATCTCCATATGTTTTAATTTCATTGATAAAAATAACATTCTATCTATTTTTTCTGTTAAACTAACTGTAGAAGGACTAAAATATAATTTTTACAGGCTATTTTGGAAAAACTCAAGAATTGAGGGGTTGTTTTGAAAGTTAGTCATCTTCAACCTTTTTCCACCCCTTCAACCAAGCCACCTTCACCGTTTAAGACACAAATGGCTGGCCTCCAACAGTGACAACCTTACCTTGCCTTGGCTGTCTCTTGACTCAACCTCACCACCGTTCACTGTTCAAGACACAAGCGGCTGGCCTCCACCAGTGACAACCTTACCTTGCCCCGGTTGCCTATCGACTCAACCTCACCACCGTTCACCGTTCAACTCCTCCACTCACCTTTAATTTTTTCCCTACGTTCTGTTCCACCAACCACCATCACCATCTCCGCCCTGATTCAACCTCACCACAGTTCAAAATCAAAGCAAACACTAGGACACCCACCGATCAGAACTCCACCAGCCAGTATCGCCGAAATCAACCCTGGTTTGAAACTCTAGCACCAATTTGGCGTGACGAGCAGGAAACCCGCCTCAATCCTTTGCTCCACTGCCTACTTCCTCTATTGCTTTCAATTTCTAATTGAACGAAACCCCACCCCAACTGCTTCATCGTTCATCATCTATGGTAGAGACGAAAAATGAGCAGCACTTTGCTTCTATCCCCTTATCCTTTCATTCCGCCTGAAGCCACGCCATATCACCTGCCCTTTTCATTCGCTCCACCTCACCAGAACCACCACGACATTGGTCAGAATCAAAATTCCAAAAGAAGAAGACCAAAGTTTCAAAACAGCCCCTCTCAATTCTTGAGTTTTTCAAAATGGTCCGTAAAATTATATTTTGGTATTTTAATGGAAAAAATAAACAGAATGGTATTTTTGTCAACAAAATTAAAACGGAAATAGATTTTTGTCAAAAAAAAAAAAAGACAGGAATGACAATGTTGATATGGGTAAAATATAGGGAGATTTTTTAAAATATCCCTAAAATATATTGAGCAACAAAGTTTATTATTAGGTTAGAGCTAGAAGTCGAAAGAAATTGTCAATTTCTATCGCAGCAAAACTTGAATCAGAACATAAATTGAGTGTGCCAACGATGATTTTGGGAAACTAAAAATGGTTATATAACTTATTTCTACTCTCTGAAAAAGACCAACGTACTATTACTTCAAAATCATTGCCTTGGCTATCATCCATCACCATAATTTCAATATATTGAAATCTTATCTAAATACGTTTGCCTAATATTTTTAGCTTTTTATCTTAAAATTTTTAAAATATTAATTTTTCTACTAATATCTTTTTTCAAAATTTAGGGGGAAAATAATAGAATTTAAAAATATGTTTTATTTAATAAATTAAATTAATTACAAATTAAACTTCCTAATATTAAAAAATAAAATATATTTTATTTTATTTAAATGTTGTCTTTAAAGTATTAAAATTAATTAAATATGATTAAAATAAATTTAATGAAAATTTTTAAATAAATTAAATAGAATTAGCACTAAATTGTATATTTTTTGTAAGCTAGAGGATCAAAATAAAAATTTTCTAGCCAAACTAACAGAAAAAATTAATAGAAGGACCTAAATGTACAATGGAGGAAAAGGTTATGGACCTTTTTGTACATTTTAAAAAATATAAAGACTTTTTTATAAATTAACACAAATCTCAGACCAAATTCTCTGTATATTGTGCAAATCTTTAGACTATAAAAGAGTTCATGAATTGAAATATTAGTTGTCTTTTTACCTAAATAACTTATTACAATTTTTCTTGAAAGAACTTATTACAATTAATATCAAAATAATAAAAATTATTGAAGACTTCGAATTTAAATATAAATACTAAAATAACATACTACCTCCGTATTTTATAGTTCTTTACATTTCTCTTTTTGGGTGTATTTTATGGTTCTTTACATTTCCATTTATAGTAAGTTTTGTAATTGTTTAGTATTATTTTTTTATTGATATTGGTGAAAAAGTAAATTTTTAGAGGATTAGTAATTATTTATTAATATTTCTGTCTTGGTATTGATGAAAAGCTGATTCATGTTGGTATTGATGAAAAAGAAATGTAAAGAATCATAAAATACGGAGGTAGTATTACCTAAAAAGCACAAATAATAGTATATTATTACCAATCAGGTGTCTCTTTTATTAATTATATTACCGAGCTATCAAGTTTAATTTTTGTCAACTATTTTATTCATATCAATTTAGTATTCAGGTAGAATAACTCACGCTGTTAACCATTATAATAGTGACTTATTCTATTTCCAATAAAATAGTATACCATTACTAGTTTTTTTTAAAAAAAAAAAAAACGTAGTGCACCATTATATATAATATCAATCCAAATTGCACAAATAAAACAACAGAAACTGTCATTCTCAATATAAAAAAGGGGAAACGGAAACGGAAACGGAAATGGAAACTATACCATAAATATTATTCAGGTTTTCATTTCTTATTATCAATAAATAATTAGGTATTGTCAGTTGTATTAATTGTGAGCTCAACTTAGATATAGCCGTTTTTTTATTTTTTATTTTTTTTTATTAAACAAAGGATATAGCCGTTGACTTGATAAGCAATTTAGATTGATTTAAAATATAGTCCAGATGTTCAACTGCTTTTTTTGTTTTCAAGTGAAATATGAATTTCATTATCCCAAGGGTGGTGCCCTAACGACGAGGTAATGTCACAAAAAATGAGATGTCTCAGGTTTAAACCTTCTTGAAGGTAATTAAAGGGAAAAAAAGAAATATGAATTTCATTATCTAATATCAAATAATTGCAATGCACCATCGCGATCTCATAAGAAATAAGAAATATAAAGATAAATAATTAGAATTTTATGTTTGATAGTTTTCCTCATCTTAATAGAAGAAATTAATTTTCAGAGCAAAATACTAATCTTTTAAATAGGACAGAAAAATTGATTGATTGCAATAATATTTTCGAACATTATATCTTTCAAAAAAATTTGTAACAACTAAAACTTATAAAATATTCAAAATAACCAAATATTGATAAAAAAAAAGCACAGACCACACTACCAAACTCTATCGATAAAATATCATTACCCATTCTTTAAAGATCGAAGATTTTCACTCAAAATGGATCATATGGTAATAGAAAGTAAGAACACATTAACATTAGAACATTGAAAATCTTCATAAAGGAGGAGAAATAAAACTTGTTGAGGACAAAAATATAAGAAAAGCAAAGCATGAATCACTACCGATTATTTGATCGGTGGTGGGTGGAACAAGAAATTTCAGAAAAAAACTTAAAAAGAAGAGAAATTTCTGAATTTTAGTGATAAATGATAAATTTTTTAAAAAAAAATGTCAATTAACAATTTGTCGTTTTTATTTTTGTTTGTTTTAATTGTGAAGGACAACAAAGCACGTTGAATCATGCCATTGACATCTGGTTTGTTTCTTTATATTTCTTAATTCTTAAACTGAGTAAGTAAATCCCAGTTTTCTTTATCAAGTTATAACAATAAATATTCATTCCCATATATACTAGAAATTTTTTATGAGGAAATAAATATTCATTTCATGTAAATTGAAAACATTACACAATTTGAAACATTTTCAATATGCTTCATACAGTGATAATTAAATGTCATTAAAAAATTTCTTAATCCTTTTTGGTAGTAATATGTGATACTTTGACCCTTCAATGAATTTCGTACAAATAAATAAAATACCAAAAAGAAAAGAAATTTTTTCTAAATAAAGCAAATGGATGGAGTATTTTGTTAATTTGTGCATATTTAGTTTTAATTAATTAATTAATTGATAGTCTAATACAATTCCGATTTCAATTTGGTATAGTCTATTTACAATTTATAACCGTATATTATCTAATTCCTATTCTATTCGATAAAGTTCATGAAAATTTATTTTTTTAAAAGAAAAAAGGTTCATGAAGATTTTACCGTCAAAAAAGAAGAAATTGAAGATTTTATATCTCCTATTTAGGATGGTTAAAACATATAAAAACTATATAATGCTTAAATAAGTGAACACATACAACGCACGTTAAAAATCGCTAGTATACCACTACTAAATATCAATATCACCATGAACGTTAGATATCAGTCTAAAATGAACTTTGGTGTAAAACACTCTCAACTTAACATTTACTACTATTAACCAATTATAGCATTATACCTTGACACGAAAATTAATGACCTAATTGAAAGAATTTTGAAAGTATGAAGACACCCTTAATGAAACTAATTAAGACCCCAAATGAAACATTTTAAAACTTTGATAGAGTACTACTATTTTATAATTTTCTCAATATCATGCTCCCCTATATCTCTCTCGTCGACACCTTCTTCGGCTTTGTCTAGCTTCACTATTCACAACCTCAAGAATCCAAATCGAAAAAGCAAATTCATTTCCAAACACATAAAATATTGGGATTTTCAGTCTTTTTCTCTCTCTCTCTCCAACTAGCATGGCTTGGCCAGGCAATAAACTTTGACGACAACGTTTAAACGCCTAAGGAGCGGTGAAGATAAAGCTATGAAATTATCATATTTGTCTTGTTTGACCAGAGAGAGTGATATTGAAAAAGTTACAAAATAGTCCATCAAAGTTTTAAAATTTTTTATTTGGTCATGGGTCTTAAATTAGTTTCATTAAGTTATCATATACTTTCAAAATTCTTTCAATTAGGTCATTAAATATTTGGGTCATTGTGTAATTGGTATTAAATTGAGAGTATCTTCCTTCATTTTAGGGTGATATAGTGAAAACAAACAAAGTTCAGAGTGGATTATGATTTGGCTTGTAAAAATAAAAAGAATTATATATTTTTGTTGGAGTTGTACTTGACAAATGGGTGTTATATGAAAATCATGATTAACAATTATTAAACTCAAACTCAAATGCAAGAAAATACGAGACCGTCCTAACATTTCGCAGGAAGGATCGGAGAAATTTAATTATGAAACAAATAACATGACAACATGTGAGCATTGAGTAATGTTTAGTTGTTAAGTAGACTAAATATTTTGAAAAATAAGGTATTTTTTGCATTGATTAATGTTAATAAAGTAATTGTCAAACAAAAAAAATTTGTTAATAAAGAGGTGTGTCCTTATTACCTAAAAATCTAAGGCACTTGCCCTAACCTAAAGATTCAGTTTGTCTCAATAATTGGAATAGGATAGTGTCATTTGTAAATATTAGAACTTACATAATCCATAACAAAGAAATGGAAAATGTATTAAATATTTGAAAACTATATTTATAAAACAACTAAAGGGTCCTTATTTATAGGCTACAATACAAGGAGACATTTTGTAAATTTCCAATGTGGGATTGATATATGCTAACACTTTGTGCCTATAGGAAAACACCACTCCGGGTTTTATTGCTTAACAGTAAATACTACAATAATGCAATACAATGCACCATGTGTGTGTTTCCCTTCTCTTTCTACTATTATGCATCCATTAGGTATAAGTCTTGTTGTCTTGAATTAATATCGCCCTTAATTACCAACAATTTAGATCAATAAAATTAATCCTACCTCTAATCTCAATTTTAAAATTATCGGGGTTCATGGGGACTTCCCCTCCACAACTTAAGGAATTATACTTCCTTAGGTAGTAAATATTGATGATTTCTGTTTTATCCTTATGTTTTTATTTAAAACTTTCGACTGTCGAGTTATGTATGATATTGTAATATTATATTTTATTAAAGAATTAAATTTTTGCAAAAGTTCATAAAGCAAACCTAATAACATTGATTCCTTACATTTTGAGGTAACTTTCCTGTGAAAGTATTTTTTAAGAAGTAGGCTAATTTGAACTAAACTATATTTAGGTAAAGAGGTTAAACTAAACATTTTTCTATTGAAAATACATGATTGACTTCTAAATTCCTATGGTTTTATTCACATTTAGAAGCCATCCAAATTCGTTGTGAAAACAGAAAAAAAAAAATATTTATGATTCTTCGAATATGACTTTCGAAATATATTTTCATTTTAATTTTAATTTGTGAATACACATTACAATAAATATATAGTCAATAGCACAAATAATGATCAAAATGAAAGAAGAACCTTATCTAAACATGTCTATCCTGAAATTTGTCGAAAAACAGGGTGCTATTAGGTAGTCAACAAGGTGTAATGACCAGATAACATCATGTAGAGAAAGAGTAAATGTGGGGTGGAAATCCCAACTCGAAATAAAATGTGGGGTGGTAGTTATAGCTAAAAGACTCGTATGCAAAAGTGGTATCAGGAGAGCCCCTGATTGTGAACCTTTTGAGGAGAGGCTAAGAACCTCTTTTTGAGCTAGGTTAATGAGTGGGTGTTATTATTCATGTCATTCATGTCCTCAACCTACTTAGCCTCGACCAAACTCAATTAGTTCTTGTATTAATCATACTCACATTGAAGTCATGTGTCCTGACTTATTTTATTACAGAATGGTAATCGAATCATCCATCTAATCCTAGGAAAAGCTAGCACATTCACCAACTCGGTTGGGCCTTACTCCATTATTCATCTAATCTAATGCTATAAAATAAACCTTGCAAATTTATCTTTCTAACTTATATTTAAATTCTCTAATTTCTACTTATCCTAACAAGTAGCTATATCATTTTTTTTAATTTAAATTACCTCAGTTATAATTTTACTTTTCTTTCAGTCAGGTCCATTCAAATTTTACAAATTCATTTATCAATCTTAAATAATACCATGGATCTTAAATGATACTATGAAATTCATTTGGTTCTAAGTAATTTGATGGTCCTAATTCAACCTTCAAATCATCTATAGGTTATTTGATTCAATTGGTTATATTTGACATGTATCTTTACTCTTCAAGGAATAATAAATACTATATTCGTTCTAAAATAATTGAGATTTTAGGGCAAAATCTAGTTCTTAAAAAATTGTGACTTTTGGTACTTTTTGTTGAGTTAGGACAATTATATCATTTATCTTGTAATAAATGTAATTTGTCTTTAGTGCATGTCAGATCGACTTTTTATTTTAAGTGGATGTGAGTAGAATGGGAAGAAAATTATAGGAAAAAAAAAAAGAGAATAAATAGTAAAAGTCTTAATTACTTTAGAACGGATGTAGTATTAATCTTTAAAATTATGAAACAAATAATAAGAAGTTTAATTATAAATTTTTAGTGGGATAATGCAACGAAAAACTCGTAAAAAAAATGCACGCCTATGAATGCAAAATCATTTTCTTTAAGTTATATAAAAACGAAAAATATTATGCACAAGTGGATCACACCCTAACATATGAAAGAAATGAAGAAAAAGACTACTTGTAAAGTGTATTATATGAAGAAAATAATTGGCAATAAAGAAACTAAGTGATTTGTGTCCACCAATTTGTGTCTAAACAAGTAGTGCGTTTCTTTCATTTATCAAGTGGTTTAGATTGTTTCCTGTTTCCTCATCATGTAGATTCTTATATTTCCTTTCTTTCCCAGTCAGTCATTATCAGTAGTGTCTAATAATCCCTGCTCAGTTTACATAAACAACAGAATTTAAGCATATCAAATTAGCTGTTACGACACCTTTTTCATTTTATTTTATTAGTGTTCTACATGCTTGATGTAGTAAGAACAAATGATGGAGTAAACAAATTAATATCGCGTTTAAATTCTCTGGTTTGGATTCAAAATGTGTATAATAAAAATATGGTATGAATTTTTTTTTTTTATTTATAACATATGCATTACACCTGCACGCATCCACTCACGCACCCAAGAGAGGGGGTATTTTGCTACAATCCTGGCATTCAAACTCACGTCTTTTGCTGCTATGCTGCTTGTCCCTACCACTCTACCAACCCCCACTCCCCATAAGAATATGGTATGAATTGAGTATTCGTAAATCCGTAACATGTTTAATACATACATACATACATATATGATAAATACCCAGAAACTAAATTACCAATGCAAACAAAAATAACAAGTTTTTAATAAAATTTCACTCCATGAAATATTAGATGTACCACAAAGATAAAATCAGGACATAAAATAAATCTAGCAATTTATTTTCTTTTTCAGCATAATTTTATGAATATAAATATTGAGAAATTGAAGTATGTAAGTTGATCCAAAGCATTAAAATTGTAAAAGAATTGGACCATCATAGCGATTGTTGATAATGATAATAATGTGCAGAGGAGCAGAGTTGGGTTCTTTTTTTCTTGAAAAAAGGGTACTTTGAATGAGGCAGCCATATCTTGAATGTTTTAGAGAAGTTGCATTGAATAAGATATTCTGTGCTACCCAAGTGGATATGACAGGTTATGTTATGTAATTTGCCTGTCTTTTTCTTTTTCATTTTCATATATATACTATAAAAAGATCTTCTCTTTTCCTCTTATTTGATGGCCATAAGCAAGAGTAGCAGTTGACAACTCCTCATATTCAAAATTTCTATAATAATATTAGCACTAACTACTATATCCTATTGCATAATACAATTCATGAGTCAACTCCTAATTTTGTGGCCAAGATCATATCATAAATTTCATTTTTCACGTTGACATTTATAATTGATGCAGGTTATTTTTTTTTTTACATAGGTAAATACAGGGGAGGGGAATTGAAGGAAAGGGGAGGGAGTGAAAGTCGAATTTAGAATCTCAATTCTGGTAGCCAATTCATTCATCCCTCATTTGTATTAGAGGGTTAAAATCCAAATTAAAATTATAATTAGAATTTAATCCTCAATATATATATATATATATTGGTCCAACAAAAATGCCCCATTCTTAATGAAATTTGTCTTATAAAAGTGTTATTTTGTAGTAGTAATTAATGAATGAATGCTATTGAAGAATTGAAACATGAGGAAAATATAGATAATGGCCAAATACATACTTTAATGCCTGAAGTTTGACAAAAAAGCTTTTTGGCTACTGAACATTTGTGAGAGAACTACTTGCTCCTTGAAATTCTTTAATTGACACAGGATTGACACCTCGCCACGCTGGATTTGGAGAGCGTGAATTCAAGGGCGCTTGAGCTTGTGAATACTGCAGTTTTTTCCACATGAATTTAAGTAAAATATTTTACTCCCTTAAAAAAATTGCACATCAGAATCAAGGAAAAATTGCAATCGAAGAAGAAGAATAAGGAACAAAAACAACAACAAAGAAGGGGAAAATAATGGTGCGCCTCTTACTCCTCACGCTCTATATCGAAAGCAAAATCATGCACTTCAAACATAGCTTCTTTGAGACACTTGTCAACTCTAGTACATCTTTTTCTTTCGATTCTCCAAAACCGATAATTGAATTTGTTGCTACTTATTATGATGTTGTCTTCAAAAGTGTTGGTTGTGTGAAGCATAGTACAAAATGAAACGAAGATAGAAAAGGAGGATGGATTGAGAAGATATGGTGTTGGGTACAAAAAGAGGAGCAGTAGCGATTCAGGGGAAGAATTTTTATTTGATTTTAAAGGCTAGAGGTGAGAAAAATCGAAAAATCAGAGAGAGAGAGAACAAAAACAGGAAAAACAATTTGAGGGGTTCTTCCTTCCGTTTGGGGCTGGTCTTGTGTAATTTGATGAACGACGACAATGTCGCTATAGTGGCTAGAGGTAGAACAAAACTGCGGGACGTGGCAATGAGTGGGTCCTTTTTTTGTCATGTCATTTAATGAATGGCCCTCTATATAACACATAATAGCCTGGTTAGTGTGTTTGTATCCCACGTGATTTTTTCTAAGTGATGAGGTATGTAATAGTTTCGGTTTAAAAACTTTAGGTAGCAAAAAGGTCTTTTGCAAAGTATAAGGAGCCAAACGGATTTTTAAAGAAATTTCAGGGATCAAAAAGTGTATTTGGCCTATAGATAATGATATCATTACATCTATTTGGATGTATATAAATACAATGAGTTTCTCAATAAATGTGAAAAAGAAAACTGTGACACAATTTGCCAATTTGCGATAGTTGGGTTGGTCATTTTCCTTTTAAAATAATCACATATTGTAGCCACCTTACTTAATATATGATTTTAAGAGAAGACTACCTCTTATTATGCATGAAAGACTATCCATTTTGTGTGTCCATGGATATTGCTATAATGCTAAGTGTGATATTTTTTTAGATTGAAAACTAATTAAATTTATTATGCAAATTTATGGAGGGGAAATGGGAACGGAGCTTTACCATTTTCAATACTAATAAATAATTTAAAAAAGAAACCGTTGTTCACGTTAGTCGGAGCCTTTTAATATTTAGTTTTTATTAAAGGTTATATTTTTTAAATATTATTATTATTATTATTATTATTATGTGTTTATCAATATCGTCAACATAAATATGTATTTACCTATATTATTAAATACAAATATTAATGAGACAAAATGACATTTATTTAATATTTAAAATTTATTAAAATTTCGTTAAAATATAAAAAAGTAGCATTTACTAATAAGTTGTACTTTTAGTTTAATCTTTTTTCTTTTTTTTGTCAATTATAATTTAGTCATTATGTTTTGGCTTATTAGAACTCCGCCTATGTGAGTAGAGTAGCCAGTCCCAAGTCCGAATAAAGGAGTAGAGTTGCAATAGGTTGGCAACCAGCATAAAATTTAGTCAAACTTTTTATAGATACTCTAAACAATCATTGTATCGTTGGGATATGCCCACCTAGGCACGCGCTACATCAGCATCCGGGTATAGTGTTAAATGAGCAAGGGGTTCCACCACATTGCTACCTAGGTGTGGTGGAGTATGAGCAAAAGTTTCCATGCCATGGACGGAAATGGGTAAAAAAGCTAGTCCCGCCACATCAGCTTCCAGATGTGGTGTCAGATAGGAAAGGGCTATCGCATCATAGACAGATGCGACTAAAAAAGCTAGCCCAAGGAGTCGCTTAAGGTTAAAACAGTTGAACATTAGTACATTGGTAAGGAAGTTCATAAAGCTTGTTGATACTCTGAAAAGAAGGAATGTTGGTATAGCTTGCTAACAGGAAACTAAGTGGAAGGGAAATAAAGCTAAAGAAATTGGTAATTCAGTTGGAAAACAAAAAGAATGGAGTGGGCATTATTGTTGAGCCTAAGCTTAAAGACAAGGTGGTGAAAGTGAAGAGATGGGGGGATAAAATTATCTTTATTAGGCATGTGTTGGAAGATCATACTATTAATTTCATAAGTGCTTATGCCCTTTAAGTAAGTCTGATTGGAGTGACCAAGGACAAGTTTTGGGAGGAGATGGATAAGCTAATGTAAGGAATTCCTTATGATCAACAAATTTTCTTTGGAGGAGACCTAAATGGAGATATTAGTAAAGACAGTAATGGTTATGACAGGGTTCATGGGTGGATATGAGTTTGGAACAAAAAATTAGGAGGGAAAGAGTATTCTAAAATTTGCAATGGCCTATGATCTAGTGCTGGAAAATACTTGTTTTGAAAAAAAAGGGGTCACACTTGATCACTTTAAGAGTGGACAAATCCAAAGCCAAATAGATTTTATTCTTACTCGCAAAAGAGATAGAAGTATGTGTAAGGATTTTGCAAGGTCATTCCTAATAAAGCGTTGACAACCCAACATCGGATTGTGGTGTTAGATGTCAAGACCAAAAGTAAATGTGGAAAGAAAAAGAAAGCAATGGAACCAAGGACAAGATGGTGGAAACTAAAAGACCTAACCCAAAGAACTTTTAAGGAAGATATGTTAAATGAGGGTGTTTGGAGCCTAAAGGCTAGTACAGAAGACTTATGGCAAAAAAAATGGAAGGGTGCATTAAGGAAGTAGCAAGTAAGGTGCATGGGGCCCTTAAAGGGTTAGGACCTTGGCCGCAAGATGCGTGGTGGTGGAATGAAGAGGTTCAAAAGACTATTAAGGCTAAGAGATAATGGTATAAAAGCTACCAAATACAGCAGATAACGAGGCCTTTGAGGAGTATAAGAGGGCTAAAAAAGAAGCAAAGAAGACAATTAGTGAGGCCCATGGTAGAACACTAGAAGGATTGTATCAACAATTGGGTACCAAAAAGGGGAAAAGGGGATTTACAAGCTCGCAAAATTGCAAAGAGAGGAAAAAGCAGAGACTTAAGTTAAATGTAGTGTTGACAAGGGATAATGAGATAAAGGAGAGGTGGATGGCCTATTTTAAACTATTCAACTCTGAACATGAACAAGATTTTCCTACGTCAGTTGGTATAGGCGTATCAGATATTGTAAAGTAAAAGAAGCCTTGAAACGTATGAAAGTTGGTAAGACATGTGGTCCAGATGGTATCCCCATTGAAGTTTGAAAGTGCCTTAGAGAGACATGAGTTACCTAGTTAACCAAATTCTTTAATGCTATATTAAAAAGACATAAGATGCCAAATGCATAGAAAATGAATACTCTGATACCAATATATAAGAATAAAAGAAACATCCAAGATTGTAAGAATTATCGTGGTATCAACTCATGAATCATACAATGAAATTACGGGAAAGAGTTGTAGAACACATACTGAGGAAGATTACGTTAGTGTCAGAGAACCAATTTGGTTTTATGTCAGGGAGATCTATTATGAAAGTCATTTCTCTTCTAAGAAGACTAATGGAATTGTACCAAGAGAAAAAGAAAAATCTCCATATTTATTGACTTAAAAAAGGCCTATAATAAAGTTTCAAAAGAAACACTATGTTAAATTTTAGAGAGAAAAGGAAGGAGTCCATGTCAACTATATCAACATCATCAGGGACATGTAAGTATTATCATGTAAGCATTCTCTTGGCTTCCTTTAGCTTTAAGCAATTATTCTTGTCTTCCAAAGGACAAGAGCCAATCCATGTTGGTAAGGGACATATAATCCAAACCTTTGATCACAAAAGCACGAGACAAATATAATCCAAGCCTTCGATCACAAAATCACGAAAAATAAATAGAGTAATAGACTATATTTACCATGTCAACAATTGACTGGTCTAAAGCTAAATTCATGGCAAAAAGAGAAATTTGTTTTTGGCATGAATCAACGACCCCTTTTATTTATTATTTTGTTTTTTACATTTTTCTTTAAATCAAAACATACTTTGCCCATATTTAATCTCAAGATCAATTCCAGTAGACCACAATTTACGTATTTAACTCTAATACTCTATAATATAAAATCACATATTTCTATATGATAAAATCACATAATTCAACGATTTTAAGTATTTTATGGAATATTTATAATACAGAGTCAAATCTACAAACTCTTTGTATTTACTTCTTTTTCTTCATTATGCAATGCATAAATTGTCCAAAACAAAGCTTAAACACAACTTCTTTCTAAATTTAAATTACTTACAGAATTTTATTTCACTTAAAATTGAAGGATTTCTTTATACGGTTTTCCATCCTAGATTTTCTTATAAGGAAAACTAATAATATATGATGAATTTGGAGAGTAGCAAATATTTTTCCTTTTACGTAATTATCCTTTCCAATACATACAAATGGGTTTAAATAAAAATAAAATATAAATGTGACTGTTATGTCAATTGCTTCTTCTAATTAGTTTTCCGAGGCAACATATTTCTAGTGTTACCAATGTTGCAATGAATGGTTTTGGTAACCTAATACCTTTGTTCTTCCAATATCTGCGGCAAATTCTATCTTACAAGTGGTATAAGCAAGTATTCCGCATAAAACAGCTGCATCACAGAACAAAGTGCCATAATTAACTGCCAATTTCTACATTACAGTTGTCTTTGACAACAACTTTTAAAGTAATTTTTAACTGTTTAAGTAGTGTTTCATCAAAACTCTAACCCCTTTAACTTTTAGCTTTAATGTTTTATAAACAACTACTATAAATAGCTAACAATTATTCAAACAGCTAGTTTTCCTCAACACACCCTACACTTGATTACCTCACTATATATCAGGGCCACATGTGAAGCACTTACTAAAAGAAGGAACGATAGGGAAAAAGATCCTATGAAATAAAAAAAGGAATGATGCACATATTTATGTTTGAATTCATTTTGGCAATATTTTCAGAAGTAATGAAAGATTTGGAACTCCTAAAACCACCTAAGTTTAAACTAGATCCTATCAAACAAGAGGAAGTGTTTGTGGCCGGAACTAAATCTTGGCAAAATCCAAATGACTGATATAAATATGGTTGCTATCTGAACTCAATTCCTACCGTCTGCAGTAGGCATAATTAAATTTCATGTACCCAAAAAGAGAAAGAAATCGATACCAGGGGCCTTTCCGCTAGACTCCACCAAAGGTTATTTATCCATTAATTTATTTGGTTTAAATCAACTAATATTTCCTGCAATGTATCATGAGAGACTGAGTTACCTTCCAAATAAACATGTAGCAGGAAGTAATTGCAGCTTTGCTCTTAAGATCAACAGATTTGGCATGGTTCCACAGTATCGTAGCCAAGACAGCATGCCCCACAACCTAAAACAATCCAACACAAGTTAGAACTAAACTGGCGTTTGGTAAGTGGTAATACAATGTAATCGGGATTATATTGCACAAATTTCTATGTAACATCACAAAGAAATTTATACAGCATAATCACAATTACATCACATTATAACATACCAAACCTTACATAAAAACATAGGCAAGAGTAGAAATCAATTAATAATTTCATCATCCTTATACATCTAACACAAATATCTACCATTACAAAAACTCTCGTTTAGATGTTTCTCCCCCACCCCCGGGGCCGGGCACCTCTCTCTCTCTCTCTTACATTTAATAAAAACAGTTTTTCTAAAATATTAAACATGAATCATGCTAAACCTTACAGGACTTCAGAGGTTTACCAAAGCTTGAAGCATGCATACCATAATTAGGAGTTGCAACAGAAGTCATATCTCATTATCCAAATGGAAGGCTGGTTAAAATTGCAAGGGTTAATTTCATAGCTTTGAGCTATCTTTGTCTTTCATTAACTTCAGTTTGTACAGATTCAATTGTTTCCTCGCATTCCTTTACCCTAGCCTTTATTGGACCATTTGTTTCTGGATCAGAAATGTCAGACTTGCCCGGATCATATAAACAATAAGATACTCTTCCTTTCACCCTCATCACATTTAGCTAGTTCTTTGTCTATCTCATGTTACTACTGATGGAGAGCAAGATACATTCCTTCCTAATCTTCAAAAGATCAAGCGTAAATGGAGACTTGAGCCCCTTCCACTAAGGCTCAATTGGCGAAGTTCAAAAGGACACTTATGCTTGTTGGTACTGAAGACGAGGCAGTTTCTGGTTGTGATCTTGATGAGCTAGCACTTGGTGAAAAGGAACAAGAAAGGAAGTAAAGTGAAGGGGCGATATGTAGGCGAAGCAAACCACAGGCGGGCAAGGCAGAAATTTGCCAATTTAGGGGTGGAAATGAGCAGAACTGAGCCAGGATCCAGCCAGTTGGAGCATAACTCATAAACTATGATCTCAAGTTTGAGCCAGGATCAAGCTCAAACTTGGCTCATCTATAGACTAAATGAGTCAGGCTCATGTTTTGAGTTTGGTTCAAGCTCAATTAAAAACAATATTATCTGTCATTCATAGGCTTAAACTTTAGCTATGTTGCTCATTTACTACTATTAAAGCTCAACTGATAGCCAGATCATGAGTCTCATTCCAAAGCTCAAGCTTAGCTCATCAAGCAAATAAAAGCAAACTCCAATGAGTTTTTTCAAATTAAGTGATTTGGCCTGTTAACCCTAGTCCTTCTAACCAGCCTTCCTTGTAGATCATGAGATAATGCAACTGGTGATTTGGCTCGTTGCAGTCCTATGGAGTTTTAGAAATGTAGTTACTAATAAGCATATAAATATGTTGTTTAAAGTGCACTTATGTGAAATTTTTTCTCATTAAATATGAAATAATATATTAGCTTAGAACATTATAATTAGTTTTTGACTGCTAAAATATTGTTTGTTTGAGTGAGTTGGAGTTTTAGAAATGTAGTTACTAATAAGCATATAAATATGTTGTTTAAAGTGCGCTTATGTGAAATTTTTTCTCATTAAATATGAAATAATATATTAGCTTAGAACATTATAATTAGTTTTTTACTGCTAAAATATTGTTTGTTTGAGTTGATCTCTACCAGAGAGTGAATTTCATTTACCAGTTATTTCTTTCAACATAATCATCAAGTACTGATATGGCTGCCATGTCAACCTAGAGGGAGAAGTTTGTTGGCTTTCAGCCAGTAACTGTTATTGCAATAGATTTATTGGCTCTTGATGATATGTTAGTTATATATTGAAGTCGAGGAAATACTCAATTGGATAAGTTTCAAGGCCATGAAGCAAAACTGAAATGAAGTAATTTCACCCAAATAAGGAAAATTGATGCCATTATCATGTTTTACCAATATTTATAAAGAGTGTTCTACAGATAGATTATATATTCATGCTGCATAATTATAAGAAATATAATTATTTATCAAGTGAAGCAGATACTGAAGTCCCTGAGCTGGTTAAAAAAAAAGTCCCTGAGCTGAACTTAAGCCTTAAATATTTCCAAAGCTAAATAGGGAAAAAGATCTACACCATCAATAACATCACCAACAACAGTTACACACAACACAAAAATGAAACCCTTGCAGAAGTGTGAACAACAGTTTAAGAAACAAGAAGAACTGTTACCGTTATACACTTGCTCCAGGTAAAGGAAGATGCCGCTCCAACTAAAATAGCAACACCATAAGCTATTTCAAGCAGAGAAATGCAGGTCCAGAATACCTGCAAAGGTAAGGAGAAAAATTTGTCTTATCATCTAAAGGTTCACAGGAGTTTGCAGTCACAGAATTTAAAGCATTAAACACAAACCCGCTCTTGGCCCAAGCTCACTGTAAATGATCGAATGCCAAATATCTTATCCCCTTCAATATCAGGAATGTCCTACACATTTTAGGGTGAAAGCTAAATTTTGCAGGCAGCTAGTCCATCCTAGAAAGCCCCAGGATTGTTTAAAAATTTAACACAAATAACATCTACCTTGAATAATGCTATAACAACTGAAAAGAAACTCATGAAAGCAGTTGCAAATATCAGAGGCCTGGAAAAGACAGCAGCTCTTTTGTACACATGGGTCTGGAAATCATCAGCAGATTAATACAGTCAACTAAAATTGCAGAGGGATATAATGACAAGAAGGTTTAACAGCTTCACTATTTATGCATGTTAAGCACTACAACAGGCTGAATAAATATCTTATAAAAGTGAAACTTAGAAGTACCTGCATATGCAGAAAAAAGGCAAGTTGAACAATCACTGCTCGAACAGCTAGGATGCACATAGCTGCAATGAACGCAAACCTCTTCCATCTCAATAATGGCAACTGAAATAAATTAAACAGAGAGTAGTTTGATTACAAAATCATGCACATGCCATTTCACTCATGCACAATATAAAGATTACTAAGGGAATTCAGAAAAACATATTCAGTAATCCATTTCAATCCTGCCAAGACTGGAAGTAGCTTCACAGTAATATTCTGAATCAAAATCCAAGACTAGTGAACAAAATTCCACGAAATAAGCAGGCATCAATACCCTTTTCCCTATTGCACATGATCATTTTAAAAATACCAAGATGAAACAAATATTCTAGGAAATGAGTAATTTTAAGTGTGATCAATCTAAAATGAGTATAAAAACACATAATTAAGGCAGTGAATTCGTGAATTATATTCATTTTATCAATTAACTTCATTGAGCACCGAAAAACAGAAGTAAATTTTATATGTAATCTTATCACCACCAAAAGGATTCAGAAATATAGCATATTTACAACAAATTTGCTAAAGAAATAAGAAGAAAGCCAAAACTCAGTCAGTTTCTTCAAAGCAAGTCTGAAGAGGACTAACTATACTCCCTTCAATATCATGTTCCTTGATATAATTTACAATTCCATGTAGTTTGACATTTCAGGCATGTGGTTGAAAGAATGGATAAAAAAGAGAAATCTTGGCTGGAGATGGGGGAGTTCTGGGTAATAAAAACTGGAAAATGTGGAAAAATGAAGAAAATAACAAGCATAGGTTTGCAGGAGATTCCAATAAAACGACTTTGCAGGCGTGGATCTAGTACTTAAACAAGATTGAGTATGCATATCTTACATAAACAGCAATGCAGTTTTTAATTCCTTGAAGACTGCTTAAGGATTGAGAAATAAGCTTCCTAATAAAACTTACATTGATTGAATATGCTGTTCCAAGAACAAAGCTAACAAAGAGAGCCCAAAACAAGGGCCATGAACCAACAACCCATCCAAGCCAAAAACTCTGTTAAGAAGCAGAAATATTAGTACTACATTAACCAAACAATTCAAATTGCCTAAAGAATTTACCAACTAAATAACTTTCAGAGTAGAGTATAATTTCTTTTTAGGGGGTTAAAGACCAAACAATCTTTAAGTTTGGTTAATTTCTCTTTGATAAAAATATTTATAAACAATTGAATGATGAAGGAGCTGCCTCTACTAAATTTCCGCAAATCACTGCCAGATCGCTGACTGGATATTGTAGAATGTTAATGTTATGTGTATGAATATCACATAGATAGACAAGCTGACAAAGAGACAAATATACACACACACACAAAACTACAAGTACAATAAATGTTAAAAGGTCTTCCAAAACTGAAAATATTGGCAAACAAATCAAAGTTCAAATTTTATTTTCTGGCCTTAGCGCTTATGCAAAAGCTAGTTTTAACTTAAAATCTGAGGACCATCTTTCAGTACCTACTAAGCTGTGTTGGCTAGTTCATTACCTAATAGCAAATAAATGGAAAAGCAATAAAGTAGTCAAAGGAATTCCAGGTATTCGGAAGTTAGAACTTTGTAAAAATGATTTTGGCACGAGGCCAAAGAAATCTTATTCAGGACCATCCTAGTTTTTCCAGCATTTTATTAGGCTTTCCATATCATTTAGGTTCTTGTTTATTTAGGACGACTTTTAGTTTCAACTATTATTTAGCACTACTTTCCTGCCTTCCACCAACTAAGGTGGCACTGCCACCCCACTTCTTAACTGGGATGACAATGTTTGAGGCAATAAATATATTTGTCAATGAATATGCAGTTATGTAATTTATATGAATTTAGTACATAAATATACCTCAAAATTTCACCATGAAAGAAACCATGAAGTTCGTAAAGAACAGCTGTGTAGCATGCAACTATTTTTGACATTTTTAATATGACTACTCTATCCAGCACTGTAAGAGTGACTCATTGATCAGTTAACTAGACAACATATGCAGAGTAAATCAAGACTATTATTATTTATGCAGCAAACGAAACTAGAATTTTACACCACAGCCATATGTGCCACCTAAGCAGCCATAAAGGTTAGAGATGCAAATACCATTAACGAGAAAGATGTAATAATCAGGACACCAGTGCCCATGGAGTATTCACCAGATGCCAATGGAAGATATGGCTTGTTAACCTGAAATAACATGTGCAGCACTCATCCATCATTTGGAAAACCCAAAAAAGATTATTAATGAATTTTGTGATATTATTTCTGCTACTTTAGGAACAGAAAGTTAAGAAGGATGGTCATTGTAATGTTTCGACATAATTTGGCCAAGGCAGAGTTGACCAAACTGTAGTATCCAGTAAGTGGTTAATAAAGAGAGTAACAACAGAACATGGGGCCAAAAGTAGAGAAGTAATATAGACTAAACTATAATAAAATGCCTCTTAAATGATCTCATGTTGAAACACCAAATGACAGAACTTCACAGCAATTATATCTGCTGCATCAGAACCAGTTGAAAGCCACTGAAGTCTGAAGAAAGCAATGGAACCTGAAAATAGTAAATCTACCTTGTCTATTTCTATGTCAGTCAACTGATTTAAACCAACAATATATATATTCATCATGAGAGCAGCAACTACAGCCTGAAAGGAAAACAATAAATGGTAAATTGAATTTCATGGAAATGCCAATGGATTTAAAGTGTTGAGTAGTTTTTATCATCACCTCCAAAACACCTGTCAAAAATAGTGGAGAGAGATCTGAGAGTTTTTCCACAGCAAGGAGAGAAACTGATACAATGCTCAGAGCCTGTCCACAGTAAGGTAGCATAACTGTTAGTCTCTTTTCACTGTCAATTTTTTTTGCATATAAAAGAGGACAAAAAGAGATGTCATACAAATTAAGGCCATAATTAATTAGATGAGAAGCACTATTTAGCTAGTAATAAAGCAGAATGCATTAAAATTTGTTAGGTTCATATGATTGAAATCAAACATAACTGTGCCTATAACAGTGTGAGGACGTGAAAATCGATAGAAAGCATCAATTGCATTAAGAACTGGATTTGACGTATTCTTTGGACTGTAAGCTTCCCGCTCAGATTCAAGAGGTTGTCCAGAGGCCGCATGCACCAAGAAATTGCCATCATTTTTCTGGTAGATGGTAGACCTTTCCAAGCTATGCCTAAGATAATGCTTCATGTGATGATGCTGAAATTTTGAGACATGATATCTGTCTAGGATGTTACATGCTCTGCACCTTGAAATTCCAAATGCTGGAACAGAACCTATAATTGCCAGTGATCAAAATAACAATGATGTAAAGTAAAATCACAAGACATATTATTTCATTAAAGAACAATGGTAAATATGCAAAGATCAGAAACCCAGCCATGAAGGTATGTTATTAGAACAATCCATTTCTTAAAACAAATGATTATCTATTACACTCCTTCCAAATTATGGTACAAAATCAATAATCAAAACTTTTTATAATACTATCCTGTACTTTAATAGTCAAATCGCCAATCCCATCAACTTTAGTTGTACATCATAAGCTGATGAGGTAGATGCTCCACGAGTCAAATGGTCTTGTATTATATCAGGTCATTCTATATTTGAAAAATATGAAAGAAGCAAGTGGAATACAATCCAAAAGTTTTTGAACAAATCCTTCCCCCAGTATCCAAGTTCGTCTAAATCTCTATACCATCCTTCAGCAACAATTATGCCATTAGTGTAACGGCTTTCTCACAACTCTTTCTCATTTTTCATCTTCTACATTGACAGTTTTGACACTGAATATAGAGCCCTTATCATGGCACATGCTCCATGACTAAAATGGTCAGTATTATATCAGATTATTCTATATTTGAAAAATACAGAGGGAGTGAATTGAATGAAATCCAAAAATTTTTGAGCGAATCCTTCCGAGTTTCCAATTTCACCAAAATATCCATACCACCATTTAGCAACAATTATGCCATTAGGATGGAGACTTCTCACAACTCTTCGTCATTTCTCATATTCTACATTGACAGTTTTGTCACTGAATATAGAGCCCTTCTCATGGCTATGCACCTTTAGGTCCACAATTAAGCCTTTTAACCAGAATTACTTTCATGCAACTTTTTGAAATTTCATTCTCCCAGATGTTTATCATCACACAAATCTTCAGAATACCTTCCAGTCCAGTCAAGACACCAAAATGTTACAAGAAGAAAGCAAGAAAGAGGTTAAGAGCAACAAAACTAGATCTTCAACTTTTATAGCTTCACTACTCAGTCACACCACTCATCAGCCACAAAGTCAATTTAGTGAATGTACTTGAATCACCTCCACTCCACTATCTACCTTCCGATCATTCTTAAATACATAATTTCTTCATTCAACAAATGAAAAATATGCGAATCATGAAGATACACTTAAAATTGTTTCGCAAAGCACAGAATTATATTTGACTGGTAGTTCCAGAGCTAATCTGGTTGTACTTGATGCTTCAGTTGGCTTTTGCACAAATTTTTGTATCCAAAGAATCCATCTTAAGTTTTGTGACTGCCATACGTCCCCAATTCAAACGTCACTGATGTGATGCAAGAATCGACAAGATCAACAATTGGAAAACACCTAAATTTAAGCAGTATTACCAATCAACCACTTTCATAGACTTCTAAATAGTAAAATAAATCATGAAATCCTAGTTACAAATCCAACAACTACATAATCAACTAAAGTGATAGATACCACTTGTGAAGAAGTCTATCACTACATCATCCAATATTTATTTCCATCTCTCAAATTGTGGCACTTGCAAATGTTTCTCACAACAATATACATACAGGCCATACAAAAAAAAAAAAAAAGCACACTAATTTAAATTGCAAGACAAACTAGGACCCAAAACCACTATATGTCCAACCAAAGAGAAAGAGATGGCAATCGCCCCCTAGGTATATGCGAAACCTTTGCATTTGCTTTCTGGCCCATATTCCTTCCAAGTTACACTAATCTGACCCGTTGCCATTCTTATAGTAAAAAACACTGAAGAAAAATTGCTGATTTTCTTAAGAGAGAACAAATTTTTACTTCTTTTCATGTCAGTGTAAGAGAGGATCATAGCTATGTTTAGTTAGACAACAAAATATTTAAACTTGGTAACAAGTAATAGTAATCAAATATTATAAAACAACACAATCACATGGGATCAGAATGTAGAAATTCAGTTCTTCTCCTCCTTTTTTCCTTTTCTTGGGGTGGAGCTCCAATGCAAAAAAAAAAGAGGAAATTTCTCAATAAACAAAGAAAGACAGAGTGACGAGAGCATACTTGGATAATGACCCACTCTGTGATTGTTATCTCCCCAGAAATGTCCGCCTATTATTCAATAATAAAAATAAAATAATACTCCAAGATTAAATAAATTACTGAAGAAGTAGTACTAGTGTGGAAAGATTACAAGTCAACCAAGCGAATCACATGCAAATTTAAAACCAAAAGAAAAGATTGAAAAGAAGAACTAGAACAAAACCAAATGGATTCGACACAAATAAAATAAAATGCTGAAGAAGAGCAAAAATGAAACAAAAAGTCGTACCAGAAGCGAGTGAAGAAGAAGGTACCGAAAAGGATCCAACTAGTAGAGACTCCATAACATAACCCCTAATTCACCCCAGAAGAGAGAAACTATGTGTTTTTTTTTCTTTTTTCCTAATTAAAGACTGATATTATGTGTATAGAAAGAGGGTGCTTAATACGTAAAAAGAGAAATAATGGTTTTCCTGCTTCTGGAGTGAGAACAGTACTGCTCTGGTCCCATCGTTTTTTGTATTGTTCTGCTCAGCCACCTCCTCGCTCCACACTTCCATAACTGCCAGAACTCCGCAAACCGACAAATTCTCTATTTCGGTCCTAAAGTCCACACGGAAGACTGTTCTCAAATCAAAAACTCTAACCAATATCAAACCCAGTTAGACCTGTCATAAAAAAAAACCGGACCAACCCGGTTAGGAATTTTCGTTGCAGATTCCTCCGTTGTCTCTATCGGTCATCAGTTCTAATTATTTGGGGAGAGCGGTAAATAGCTGGAAATCGGACCGAATCAAAAATTTGATGAACTTGTGATTCGTTTCTTTGCAATTTTGAATGGGAAAAAACAAATAGGCTAAGATCGGTTTATAGTTCTTTGGTCGAAAAACGAAATTGAATCGAATAACCGAACCCGTTATCATAATTTACAGATATTGACACTGTGGTTTACCTTTCACCCTGCTCAACATGTGATTGGGTAACTGACTATTATTCATCACCTTCAACACGCTTTTGACCATTACAGACGGCGTCTGTGTAGTCTGGTGGCTGTTCAAAAGAACCTCCTCACCTTTTCTATTGGTATACTTTTTCTCACAAGTAATCGTGGAAATACCCTCAAGGCTATGATCTTAAGCAGATTGGCAATTTAATTTTATCTTCTTAATTTTTTTTTTTGACATATTTTTCTCTTCTTAATTTCTTTTAGAAAAATAAATCTGAAAATTTTGCAGGGATGGGTTTATAATAATTCTTCGAGGTCTAATTGCAGCCATGGCTTGTTGTATTCTTTGAAAATGTTCCTCTTTGGAATACAAAGAGCTTCATTTCAATTTTAATTCTTCATATTATAATTTCAAAGCCTATATATTATTGGGCTTATAGATACTTCTATGGAAGCTTTCTCTTTACCCATTATCATTCACTTCACCATTCATCTCCTGTGCTCACCTTTTTTTACCGGTTAAAAAAACCTTAGGGTCGTTTGGTGGGGTAATAATAAAAGGAAAAGAGAATGAAACTTTTGTGGTTGTTTGTTTGGTCTTTTTAATCATTGTTTTATCCGTTTCGACATTTTTTTTCCTGTTTTTTTTTTCCGGAACAAAAATATCCTCATTTATTTTTCCGTAAACAATAATCTCTTTCTGTCAATTTTTTTGGTTAAAATAACGATTTAATGACCAAAAAATAATGTTACAGACTATTTTAAAAAAGTTCAAAAATTTAGGGATCGTTTTGAACTTTTCCTTTCTTTAACCTTTCTTTCCCTAGCCTCCCACCAAACCCACCTAAAACCACCATAAAAAAACCAATTGATTGTCACTGTAACATCCTAAAAATAATAATTCTTGATTAACCCAAATAAGAAAAAGGATTAAATTGTAAAATAAAAAATAAATTATAATAATGAATTATTTTAAGGAGATTTATTTAATTAAATGTTTAGAAAATAATTAGATTGAATATTTTAAATATAAATTTGATATATTTTGCAAATTTGTAAATTTTTACCATATGGGGTAAAATACGGTAAAACGGTAAATTTAAAATTTATCCTAGTTAAATAGTAAAATATTAAACCAAGTATAAATATGATAAAAATGAAGTAAACCCTAAATAAACCCTTAGACAATGGTAAACTCTTGTAAACAAAGATACATCTATTTAATTTAATTTGAAAATTTAGTAAAAATTAAGTAAAATAAAGTAAATTAAGTGTCAAAATTTCAATTAAAATTCAGATTTTTTTAGAGACAAACTTAAATAAATAATTGTGACATTTTTATCACATGTTAAAGACATAATTTAAAGGGTTTACAATTATATGAAAAATATGGATTAAAAGTAAATTGTAATTAAATTTTAATACAAGTAAAATTTAAATCTGTCACATACCATAATTGAAGTAGAATTATTGATGAAACTAGTGGGAAATAAGTGGGAGACAAGAAATGAAATTTATTTTTTATGTTTAGTGAATTTGTCAAAAAGTAAATAGTAAATTAAAATAATTAAAACTAAAATACAAAAATTAATAATGTAATCTGGTCTATAAAATGACCCATAACATCTGAGGAGTCACTAGAGTGTCTAAAATTTCGGATAGAAATCAAAAATTGAGAGAAAACACAAAGAAATTTCGAACTAGCCAGACTGCCATCCGAACCCCGCCAACCCGTGTCCCAGATCGCCTGTCGTTCGGCGAGCAAGCACTCCCGCGCCGTCCGTCGTTTCGATCCCGTCCGCAGTGCCTCGGCAGAGCGCGTGCCTGACGAAAAATTACCGTCTGTTCCTTCAAGTTTCCATCCGTCTTCAATTTTGTCCTTCCGCCTCTGTTTTTATTCGGTAACGACCCCGAAACTTATTTTTCCTCTTCAAACTCGTCCTAATATCCGATTAATATATAAATTAAGTTTAATTTTTAAATTTAATAATTTTGGGGTGTTAATAAATTAATTAAAGCATATGATTAAATTTAATATAGTTAAAATAAATATTAGAAACTGAGTTTTGAGGAAAATATTATAAGATGAACATTTTATTAATTATTTGGTAAGTGATTTAATTTAATTTTGAAATTAAATATTCATGTGACTTAATTAAATTAATTTAACAACAATATTAGATCTGAAAACAACTATAAAATGAGTCTAATTAAATTATATGACAAAAAGTTGATAATTAACGCATATGACATATTTATTAAATATTTGGACAAATTAAATGGATCCAATTAAAAATAATCATATAGACTATTTAATGGACAAATATAGACAATACCTTATGACTTTGGAATATGGACAATAATAGGACAAAAGACAGTACGAGAAATTAAGAGATAGGAACTGTAACAACGGAGACATGTTTGATACTTTAATTAATGTAAAGTTAAATTTTATGCATGTTTTAAATTATTTGCATTAAATAATTTATTGCAAATATTTGAGTTGAATATTTGTTTATTGGATATGAATTATTTGAAATTGTGATCTTTGTTTGAAAAGAGAAAGAATTAAGAATTTTAAATATTCTTATATTTGGATAAAATAATATTTGTTAAAGAATTTTAATTATTATTATATATGATTTAACTAATCACTATTGTTATTATTATTACTATTTTTATTATTATTATTACTACTACAATTATTATTGTTATTATGGTATTTATTATTATAATTATTTTTATTATTGTTTTTATTATTTTTAAGATATACTTTATTAAAAGTAAATAAAATATATTTACAAATTTTATAATTAGTAAATCAAGTTACTTAGTAATTTTTGATTAAAGTAATATTTTTATTAAAGTATTATTCTATAAGAGAAATATATTATTATGTAAAGTATATATATAAAGAGAATTAAGATATTTTGGAAAAAATTATTATATCATTAATTTGACTATTTTGAGAAAATAGTATTTATTATATATTTTGAAAAATTATAATTTAACATAATATTTTTGGAAAAATTACTATATAGTAAACTTCTAAAATAATTTGACAAGGAAACTAATGAAGAATATTTATGTTTGAGAAAAATTCTATTTTAGTAAAATTTATATAAAGATTTTGCAATTAATATTAAGAAATAAGTAATAGTAATTAATTTAAGAATAATAGTATTTGTTAACTTTATTGAAAAATATTTGAAATATATGTTATGAAATATTATTATGGTATTAATAAAAATAATGTATTTATCAAAGATAAATATATTTTTTAAAAGAAAAATACAGTATATTTGAATAAGTATATTTTTGATAAAAAATAAATAAGTTGAAAATTTATTATGATTATATTTTTTAGAAAAAGGCAATGATTTAAGATAATGATATTTTTGTTAAATAAGTATTGAATTAACGGTTCCATAGCACTCCAAACTGTCTTATTCGTAAGTCGGATTATGGGTATTATACTGAGAGCATTTTCTTGTATTTCAATAAGTTCTTGTGAAGAACTTTGGCACAACTGTTCAATGCATTATATTTCTCTTTTCAACTAAAATGGTTATGCAGCGTGGTTTTGTTTTGTTCAAGACACTGCATCTTTCTTATGCTTTTACAAAGTGATTCCAATTCACTGTATTTTTCTTGGTTTTTGTTTTGTTCAACTACAAATTATGTTACTAACTTCGTTTCTAAATTGGTGAGACTTTCACTATTCCATCCAAAATTTTTTTAAAATTTTTTCTCCCTAAAAGGCCCTTAAAATGGAAGAGAGAGAATGCTTATTCTTCAAACACCTTCTGCCAAAAGGACGCTGATGCCAGCAAAAAGGGGCGCCTCTGTTAAATAAAGAAATGATGGAAGCTGGAGGCAGGAATTTTGGGTGTCAGTTATTTTTCTACTCAATATAAATTTTGGGTGCATATCAGACATTATGCACCATTTTATACGAAATATATTACATATATTGGGTGCATTTCTCACAAAATGCACCCATTTTGTACACACCTGACACCTAGACCAACTTTTTCCTTTATCCACGCGTTTTCTCTCTCTTCTTGTCTCCACTGTTAACGCCTGCATATGTTAATTTTTTCTCTCTTTCTCTTTCCATTTTCTTTGGCTGTACATGTCATAAATCCTATTAAACAATTGTTTTTTTTTTCTCCCCATTCACTAAAAGACAAAGGGCAAAATCATCATAAATCTACTCCAAAATATCAAAAGTCTCAACTATTTTGAATAGGGGTGTTCATGCCAGAATCGATTCAAACTGAAAAGTGATAAGAAAAGACCGAAACCGAAACGAACACTATGAAAACCGAACCGAGGTTCACGGTAAAAACTGAAATTTATATTTAATTAGTAAACTAGGTTTAAAACGACTACGTTTTGACGAAAATTTAACTATTTTACCAATATCGGTTTGGTTCGGTTCACAACTGGCCAAACCGATAGCCGAACCGATAATTTCGATTTGGTTTTGAGCTGGTAATAACCGAAAACTGAAAATAACCGAAGTTTCAGTTCGGTTTGGTTCACGGTTCGGTTTTCGGTTGGCATTTTTTTTGAACATCCATAATTTTGAAACAACAAAAAACTCGAAAGTCTCACCAATTTAGAAATGGAGATAATATTATATTAGCAGCAGTAATTTTGTTCCAAAGTTCAATTTGATTTGTTTTATTCCAGATGATTAATGGAGTTTTAGTTTTATTAATTAATTATTAATAAATTAAAAACAGTAGTTTATTTATATTTTTAATTTAGAATACATATTGGAATAACCATCGGATAAACTTGTAGAATACCCAATTCGGCTCGTAATCCAAAAATTCAAACCCACAGCGGGGCAAGTGAAAAATACATCAGCGTGGCGGGGACGGATTTTATGAAATACACCTCGACCCGCTCCATGCTCAACCCTACCCCTGTAAGGTTTTTGGGTTTGACATTTCTACCCAATTTCAAATAGACAGAACAGTAGTTTGTCTTCCTTCTTCTTCCGATTGGAGACACAATCATTGCTAGGCTGATGTCGATTTCAGAAACAGCAACCAATTTGATTTGAGTTTTAAAAAATAGGCAAAATTGAAGGTAGATTGTGGGTTGTCTATACGAGTTTTTATTTCTTATTTTATTATTGGCTGTGTGAAAGAATGCTAGATTGTCGTTCTCATTTTGTGCTAATGAATGTTCATTTTCGTATTCTTTGTTGTCTTGTTTCTTTCGTCTTCTAAGTTTTGATCCTTTAACAGGCACATGATGATGAATAGCAATTTTTTCCAATGCCCAAATGTTTGGAAGTTAACTCCATCAATCATTTGTTTTGTTTGACATTTCTCTCTTTGGTCAATGAAGAAAGATCTTTATCTTGAGTTAGCTCTTTCATGAAACCGTAGATGGATAGTCAATAATCAAATCAAGAACATAATCCTTAGATAGCTAAATCATGTAGTACCTATTAAAGATCTCCAGAAGAAGTTTAACTCTCTTGATCTTTAAGGAAAAGCCCTCAATTGGCTTAAGAAGTATTCTGGTTGTTTTGAAGTATATCTCGTTAATAACGACTACTATTGTCCATTAACAAAGCGGATGACGTTCTTGTTGGGGGAAGAAGAGTCTATTAAAGAAATGCAGGAACCTGTATTTGTCGAGCGGTTAGCTAAATTGCTAATGATGAGCATGAATCAACGACTTAATGTCGTTAAGCTAAATGAGCTGAAAAGAAATTTTGGATTTCCAGATGATTATTTGATCAGAATCCTATCAAAATATCCTGACATGTTTCGACTTATTAATCACAGTAGGAGGAAGAGTTCAATGGATATTGAGCTTCTACAATGGGAACCAGATGTGGCAGTTTTTGCAATTAAAGCATCAGCTCAAAAGCAGGATTGCGAACCGTGTTTTTCATGTTCATTGCCTTCAACTTGGGTTACGTTGTGGGAGAGATTCTGCGAATTTAATTTTACTCCTTACATTTCTCCTTATGCAGTATGGGAGATTTATTGAAGGGTTCAAAGGAGATGGAGAAAAGAACAATAGGTTTAGTGCATGAGTGCTCTCACTTACCATACGGAAGAAGATATCGATTGTTAAACTGGGTCATTTTAGTAGAGAGCTCAATCTACTAGATAAATTGAATGTTTTGCTGCTCAAACATCCTGGTATCTTTTATGTCTCCAATAAGTATCACATTTATAATGTTCTTCTAAGAGAAGGACAAAATGGGTCAGAATTGATTGACAAGGATCCACTAGTTGTTGTGAAGGATAAATTTGGGGAATTGATGCAAGAAGGGCTTCATGAGTATAATCAGAGGCACCCATTAAAGAATTTAGAAAAGAAGAATATGAAGGAAATAATATCTGTAAGGCCAGTCGAAAGAAATGATGACAGTATTGAGACCGCGGAAGGAGATGATAACAATGGTGATAAACTTGGAGGTTTGTTCAATCCTGAGGAAAGAAAACAATTTTACAAAGCTCTTTTCGACGACTAGGGGGTGGGCAAAACCGAAACGCAAATCGAAACCGAACCGAATAATCGGTTAACCGAATTTTCGGTTCGTAAAATATGTGAACTGAATTTTCGATTTGTCAAATAGCATAAACCGATTTTTTTTTATGTGTAACCGAACCGAATAATCGATTAACCGTAGATTCGATTCAGTTTTCGGTTCTTAAAATTATATTTGGTTTTGAACCAAAAACTGATTTTCAATTCGGTTAACCGAACCGAACCGGCACACCCCTATCGACGACGATGCCCCCATGAAAATCCTTCTTTTTGTAGCCTGAAGCCATGAATTTGTTTGTTTTTGTTATTACGGGGAGGAATTCCGTACTCTTTTTTTTTTAACTAAAGAATCCCCTATTAGTAAAGGGTAGAATACAGTATTTACATCCAATATGAACTCTATACTTTGTAGCTTTATTGTATACAACTCAAATTTCAAAATAAAGCAAGATATGCAAAATCCCTACAAAAATATCCCTCCATTTGCATTCCTAGAATGAAGAATTTAATTTAACCATCCTGAAATGAAGAATTTAATTTAACCGTCCTAGAATGAAGAGTTGAACTGTTACAACACATCGGACAAGAATAACCAGTATTCAGTTATTATTGACATTTCCTTGCCTAATACATGGGTAACAAAATAATCGATTGCACACATTGGATAAAAAAATAAAATATGGCAAAAGCCCTCTCCCTCGTCTCTGACATCAAAATCGAATTATGATAAAAAAAAAAGGCTACAATATTACATGGTAGAATATGGTGTTAACTCCGCCTGGACCAAGAAAAACCAACTCCACCAATCGTTCTGTTGGCACCATGGGATCCCATATAAAGGTGGGAAAGAACGAAAAAGGCATCAAACTATACTAGGAGGATCCCCCACCCAATTGCAAACCGCACGGGGCCAACGCGTCCTTATGCAATCCACCAAAGGTGCATGTTGAGGAGCAGCAGGTTTTGTCACTTCAGAAGCATCTTTGCTGGTCGATTCATTTCCAGAAGAACTAGAGGACATTGCTACATCTGCCATGAATTCCTCCGGAGTCCACCTTGGTGGAACTGAAACCCTGAGTTTTGTAAGCCTCGGCCTCTGCACAGGAGTCTCATTTCCAGAGGCCATATGGCTGCCATTCAAATCAGATTTTGCAATCCCATTAAAATGGTACAGATCAAACACCTTTTTACCCATCAATCCACTGGAATCTTTTAGGCCTCCCAAATTCTTGTCTAGATCCAAAATGACTTGCCATAACTCACTCCATACAATGAAGCCAGTGCTGCAAAGATGATCAAGTTTCTCTGGGGGAAGTCTGATATTTGTTTCCCTAAGGACTTGATGGAAGCCTTCCACACTAATAAAACCACCACCGCCACTCTGGTCTTGTGCATCAAATGCTTTCCTAATCTGTGATTCCCTTTCTTCCAGCTCGTTCTCATCTTGAACAGAGGTATCAAGAGCAAATAGAACAGTATAGTGGGATTCACTTCCAACAACCCATATTGGCCATTTTGGGCATTTTAAGTTTTGACCAACTTTGCAGAAATTAAGGGACTCCAACAGAGTAAGAAATCCAACTTCTACATTTGTGGATATTCCCTTTAAACACATTCCGCCACCTAAATCCATTCTACCATCAAACACATTAGGTACAGCCTGTCCACAGAGCAGTAGATTCACAATTTCCTGCCCATGCATTCCAGATGACGATGTCATTAAGAAATCTAATATCGTTATAAAAGGCACTTAATACAATATTAAGGCACTGGTGCTGAGTGAGGATGACAAAAAAAAAAAAGATGCTTCACTGACATCAAGTTATGTACCTGTGAGGCGTGCCCAAAAGGTGCAGTGACCAAAGGAAGGCTGGGGTCATCCCTGTCAGCTTGAACAGACTCCTGAAAAGAAGATGCATTTTGCATGCACAGTAACATGAGTATCTCGAGCAGAGAAGTAGGGTAAATTCTTTAAATTAATTGGCCATTCACCCTGACATACTAACACAATTGTAGTAGAGGGAAAAGCGCTGAGCATTTGAGTTCGTGTTTGAGTAAGTGAAACCTATTTTTAAGTACAATATCCTGAGTGTAATAGTATTTGGTTTGGCTTATAAATAAAAAAATCTTTTTAAATATGTCAAAAAAGTCATAAGCAATGTACTGCAATTTATATGAGAATAAGATGAATAGACAATGATTCTGTGGCATCTGCCAATCTGTCCATTTCTCACATGATCCAACAGATTACCACCTGATTCAATCTCGATTATGATTCACAAGTAAGAATTGAAATTTCAAATCGGTAGGCATAAAACCTGATTTGAGTCAAATGCTAATAGGGCCCCCCATCCCAACCCACCCCCCCCCCCCCCCAAAAAAAAAAGTATCATTTAACCCATAGTCATGTTTAGTTGCACTTTATGGATAAATAGCCAATAAAGATCCTAGGCATACCAATCCTCTGGACAACAATGCAGAAATAAGGAATAGCAGTGCCCCCATTCGAGATTGGAAGACAGGAATCAATTCGAGGAGCCTCTGCAGTGCACTTGTTTGTGATGTATATGTCTCAATTCTTAAAATTTTCTGCAAAGCAGTTGCTGATTCAATTGAAAGGCCATCGAGTGCTTTTGCAATTATCTACAAGAGATAACAACCACTAGTAAGCATATATACAACTTATGCATAAAAGTGGAACACAATCACAACATTTAAAATTTAATCAAATGTTAAACATCAAATACATCGATGTCAGGCCAAATCAAACTTACCTCATCCTTTGTAGAGCCCTCACTGTCATTACCAATGGCATTTAAAGTAACAATTACAGCTCTCTTATTACTTCCACATAGGAACAATATCTCAGCCATGCTTCTAACCAGGGCTCTGTAAATAGGAAAAAGCAATTATGTACTCACAAGAATAAAAATGAACTAAAAATATATTGAATACTGTTAAGCACGATCAAATACAACTTACAAAAAACCAACATTCCAACTGATGCTAGCACAACTCAATGAAATATGAGAAAATATAATCAATTTATAGAAAACCAGGAAAATAGTTATAGCAAGTGTAATAATTCACAACTGCAACTCAAAAAAAAAGGGTTATTAGGTAAGAGTAGCACTGAAAAGGCAAAAATCAAATGTGTTCTACATTTCAGAAGGGATCCTAGGTCTTATCCCTACAAAATTTTAACAACACTGTATTTTCCTACAGAGAAATAATCACCTTGCTTTTGAATCTTCAGATGGATTGCTACAATTATTAGACGCAGCATGCATACTTCTATTCAATATTCCAAAACCTGAATGTTGCTGCATGTTTGGTGCAACTTTACCTAATTCATCTGGAAAGAACAGAAGGTGTTTGAGAACAAATGCCTGCACCGTCAGAGAGAGAATACTGTAAGCAACATCAATGAGGACTATCAAATTCAAGAATTCCAGCAAAACAGAAAAAATCATGAAATGATCCTAATTCCTAGGTGATAAGGATGCAATAGCAGCACAAAATTGCCAAACAAGAATCATCAGGGACATAGCACATGCTGAAAAAGCAATAATATTTCAAGCATTACAGGTCAAATAAAGACTCAAGCTATACACAAATTAGACATCTGAAAAGGGAAAAGACAAATAAAGACTTCACAGAACTTCAAAGACCAGGATGGAGGAAAGTGAACATGAATATGGAACAAATATGTAAGAAAATTCAAAAGGAGAAAATGTCAAGAAATTTTTGTTGAAATGCCTTTACCAACATCTAAACCTATTCAAGACTAAAAGAATTTGCAAGGAAGCAATCCTGGTTCTTGCAAAGGATTTGATAGATATTTTTACTAATTGCAAAAAAGGAACAAACCCATATATAAAGAATAAACTGCTACATATGATTTATATACACAACACGGACAAAAATCTGAGAGAAAAATAAGAGAGAATACTCTACAGAAACCAAGTCCACAAAAATCTGAGACAATATGCTAAATTCAGCAAAAAATAAGGAAAAAATCTAAACAACAGACCTGCTACTCGTCTAATTGACACAGAAAGAATTTAGAAATGATGTAGGAAAAAAAAGAGCTCTAATCCAATACGGTATTAGGTTAGGAACAAGAGTATTAAAAGAGTGAAGAAATAGAAAAGAAAATTCCACCCGAAAGGGGCTGCATTTCTTGTGACACCAGAAAGTCTCTAAACTGCCTCTAAAACAGAATGCAACCTTTATGCAGCATACAAGTCTGGCTCAAAAAATGTTTTCGACTATACATACCAATAAAATAAGGATAGAACTTAAAATCCATCTGGGACAAAGCTTCCAGAAAAAATTGTCTACACCAATAGACAAAGTATTTGACAATTTTCACACAAAGTGAAACTTGAATACAAATTACAATATAAAAATACTATTCAATAATCCAAAAATAGGGAACTGGTGACACGGCGCTTGTACCGGTGCATCACAGTAACTTCATAGCGGTTGATCCAAAGTTTTATGCTAACTAAGTTCAAGCTCACTTCAAATGAAAAGCTTGGAAGAACTTGTCAAACAACAAAATTTCCAGGTTCATCTGAAGTTTACAACAATTTAAATTTAATACACCAGCCTCCCAATTAATAACCAGTGTGATATTTTAAACTACCACAAGCAAAAGAAGAATTATGGAAAAATTATATTTATAATGATGACTACAAGTTTAAAGTGGAGGACTGAAGCCAGAACCAGAGGCAAAGAATTGATGACCCAAACAAGTTGGTTCTGGCTCTCGATCACTTTTGAGAATGATTCCAGCTCCTAAAAACCAGAAATAGGAAGTTTTGGTTCTGATCCAGTTCCTCTCAAGAACCGACCTAGACTTGAAGAAGCCAACTCAAGTTATTTTCCCTAAAAACTACATGAAAAAAAAGCAAACTTTTTTTTTTTTCCTTCAAATTTTAAAGTTACTATTTTTTCAGCATAAATTTTTTATTAAAAAAAAATTTGTGCCTCCCCTCACTCATACTAGTGCCTTTGCCTCACATCTCCTCCTGGCTCCAGTATCCCTTTGGGTGTTAGTGAACCTACGCCATTCCTCATGTATTTTCATTTGAAAATACAGTGTGCACATTTACATAAGGTAAACATATATCATAACATAATATAAATGGAAACAATCAACACAAGATGATGCAGCTAAACCCATCCCTGTGCCATTGACTTTGGCATGTGGGACTTCACTATGAGGTTTACAGGTTAGAGCAGCCATCTTTCCACAGCACAAGAATTCTGAGTTCAATATTTCAGTTTAACACGAATTCCAGTGCATGCCATTACCATAGATACAAAAGTACCGAGTTGGATATTGAAACAAACTAGCCGGTTAGTGAGTGAAAAATGCCAAAAGCATGTACCCTATGCACACCAACAAGAATGAGTTATATTATGCATATGTTATGTCCAGCAAATATATAAGTATTATGCACATCAACAGATAATAAAAAAAAGTTAAAATTAACTTACTGCATTATTACCAAAAACTAAAAAACATAATTAAAAATCAATGAATTACTTGTATGGTTGCTAAGACGCCACAGGGCCCACCTTCATGCTGCACTAGGCCCATAGATGTTTCAGGATCAGGGCTAAACCTATAGGAACATTTAACATAATATTAGCCCCTTAGGCATGCAAATGGAACAGCCACCAGACATTTTAATATATCAAGAAAATAGAAGCAAATAGGACTCATCTTAAAAACATGCCTTTTAAACAACAAGAATCTCAAATACAAGACAAAGCAATATATTGAAATGCAGTGAAGGTAAAGACTAAAATGCGAGAGCAATGTGCCTAATTGATTTTTACTTAGTTTCAAAACAGGAAATTAACGTGTTAGACAGAAGAAATAAACTCCGTGATCTCGTAAGCCTAAAGTGCTGCAAAATGACAATTCAATATTGGCATGCACTGAAATACAGAGTCAAATTTTATACACATAAAGAAGTAAAGGAATACTTCCAGCTATACAACAACAACAAAGGAATTTACAAAGTAACTAGCTTCAAAGGAATTTAATAATCACTAAATTAAGACTCAAAGTTTTCACCTTTTCTATCTTAATTCTTCTATAATTTCAAGATTACTTATTGCATTAAATAGCATTTGCATGTCCATCAAAGATACATAAGTGGAAAATTAAGGTTACCTTATGCCCTGATTACTCCATTGTGCAAGAATGTCCTTAGAAACTACACCTCCAAACACCATTGAAAACAACTGGTTGGCCTCCTCGCTTGACAATTCTTTTCCTAAATTAGCCTCCTTTGATACAAAACCCTTCTCTTTTTTAGCCAATTCCGCGCTTTGATCGGGGCTTCTATCAGTGGCTTTTGGAGGAGGAGAGGCAACTTTAGACGCAAGCATCCGTTTTTCAGCAGCCGCCGCCATCAGCTCTCTCTGGAGTCTCCGAGAGTCCTCCGGTGAAGCCACAGCAGCACCAACAGCGTCCCTTGGCTTGCTCCGCTTAGGTTCGGGTGGTGAATTTTGCATACTCATTCTTAGAGCCATTCTCAGGTCTTCCTCCTCTTGATCAGCCATTGAAGAAAGATGAAATGACGAAAGATCCAAAAAGCAACAAAATTTAGCAAAATAGGGTTTTTCTTACATATATACGGATCGATACGAATCAATAAAACGAATAGTTGCAGGAGCGATTATTCGAATTCCAGATTATAAGATCAAAGTAATTTAGCAAAATTATACAAAAAAATTTAGGGTTCAGGTTTTGATTGATCAGCGAAAAATTTCTCTCTACTTGCGAGACAATTTCATTCCCAAAACAAAACGAGGAGACAAAGGTAGGATTGGCATTTTAAATCAAAGATAAGGACAAAACTGGAAACGAGTTCCAAATGACAGCGAATTTCAGGTGACCGTACTTTATAATGTAGAACAAGACGACGTCGTTTACTCTTTCTTCAACCCATAGTCTTGCGTCAAGTCGCAAAACGAAAGTTACAAAACTGAAGAAGCGAGAGGGTAAAATTGGAAATAAATGAATAGTGTGAACTAGTGGAGTTTAGACTATACTTTTCTTTAACGGAGAGAAAAGCGTTAAGTACGTTTCGCTGTCTTGGAGAATCTTTGTATGTTTGGAAAGAAGGGTGAGATTGAGTGGCTTCAGGTGTATGGAAGGGTGCCTATGGGATTGATTATCAGCCGCTCGATCATGTTGAGTTCAAATTATTGATGGTGATCCTCGAGCAGACGTCGCATAAGTGAGAAGCAAGCATTGTGTTACTTTGTCAGCTTCAAATCACAGTCTTTTAACAATAAATTGTTGTCAGTTTGATTAAGGGGTGAGTTAAATGAAAAGTTAGAGTTTCATAGAAGTATTTTATTTCTATTAAAATTGAAGTAATCAACAATAATGTAATTTAAAGGGAAGACTAAGGATTTAGAGTATGTGAAAAATAGTTATAGACTATTGAAAGCTTTGCTGTTTTTCGAGAAAAAAAGGAAACTTCGATGTTGTAAAAAAAAACTATCATAGCTGAAACTTCATTGTTAATGGGATCCGAGCTTCCTGTTGAGTAACCATAAACTGCCAATGCCATGATGAACTGTCCTTCTTCCGTTTCGAATATAGCACCTTATCCAATGTACATTATTTTTCGCATTCCTTCTTTTTTGAGTGATTCAAATGTTGTAAAATGTTATAACTTGTAACTTTATTTTTTTACTTTACAAAAAATGTAATTTGTAACTTGATATAATTGGTTGCACTGAATTTATAATCAAATCCGAGCACAATATAAATAATTAGAAGTGAGTGATAGTTATTAATAATTTGTCTTTTTAACTACATAATAATTGCTTATTGCTCATTCGAAAGTAAAATTAGCCAGAATACTTTAGGCAATTTTTGTGGGTCATTTGTTGAGTATCATCCAAAGATTTTTAACACAAATACTTCATTTGATATGCATTTTATGCCTTTATTTATGCTTAATTAGGAGGAAGAAATTGGTGGATACAGAGGGTGGTGCTCTTATTGTCAATTTTAGTATGAGAGAATAATTGTGTTTGATCATTTATGAAGACAATTCCGTCATATAAAGAGTTTTTGTGATGATCGCCTTTCATCGCCTACTAGTGATCATGGGATGATTTGGAAGTAGTCTCGGATTCTGTTTGTAACTCTAGAAGTAGAAGGTTGGAATGACTCATACTTCATCCAACGATTCTAAGGGTGGATGGTTTAAAGAATCCTAACTTCATTTCGTAATTATAAAACTGGTTGGTTCCTTATTAAAAGGATTTTGTATCGATAGTTTTTTTTTTTTTTTTGGTAATAATAGTTTTCAAACTTTTTTTTTTTGTCATTTTCTCCCAAATTGTAAAGTTAATTAGTTTTAGTTATTATATTTATTTCTAAATTTATACATAAATTGCTAAAAAATATAAGTACTCACTAAAATAAATTTACAATTATAGCTTTTAAAAATATAATTTTTTAGCCCAAAAAAAAAAAAAACTCAAGGGTAATTTAGTTGGTGAGCAAGCTGCTTTTCTAGTCTCGCAGGTGCTAATTTCTATTTTTGTTATGCATCGAGTGAAAATATTCTCTTTGCCAACGACATTCTCCTGAGTGCGCACATGAATTAGTCAAACTAATCATGGACCGTAGAATAGATATGGACTTATACATCTCGTAGGTCAATAAAAAGAAAAAATAGCAAAAGGAGGAGCAAATAGGTTTTAATGTATAAATTGACCCCAAAAATTGGTTGTTAAAATAAAATTGCCTAAATTTCAAGTTAGCTACTTCGTTTCCATTTATAACTTGAGAAAAACACATTATTTAACGAAAATAGAATTTGAACTTTCATGAAAAAATTCTCCATATAAATGGAACACCTAATATGAAAAAATTCTTCAAATAAAACGAATCGATAAAATATCAAATTTCTTATCAATTTGGACAAATTTTGTTGATTGGCCCAAAATTGAATACATTTAATGCAATGTCATTAGTAATGCATTACGACCGTTCGGTAAAATCCATCAATTTGATTATAAAAAAAAAAACTTAAAATATCAGGAAATTGGAATTCGAGCGTGCAATTGAAACTAATATAACAAAAGTCTACATGCACTTATGGTGTAAATAGACTCTCTTTCTCGTGCACTAAGTTCGATTCCCATAAATTCCATTCCCCAATAGAGTGCTTATAATTAAAAAGTGATAACAAAAGTGAAATTTTTTTTGTCAAAATACATAAATTTAATCTCCAACTTTCGTCAACCTCCAATTTTTTAAATGAGTTATTAAACACTCTAACTTCCATTTCGTTTAATAAATTAACAAAAGCCCTCTCTCAAACAAAAAAAAAGTGTGTGAAGCACATGCACATTTTAGGAGTCAAAATGCAATTTTTCATATAAGGATCAAAGTGAAAATTTACTACAATTCTCCTTAGGTCACGTACCATTTTGGAAATTTACCAAATCCAAAGCACTATTTTTGAGTTTGGCATTACTCGGAGCAAATGAGTATATGAAATTGAAGTACCCGACGAAAACAACCTAACTTTATTTTCTCCGTCTTGTCACCATAAAAGCTCGAAATATGCAGAAGAAAATTTTGTATCGTGTGACCCGATCGAGCGATCCATATCGTTATGGCCAACAAACGACGAAGATTCTGGTGCCAAAACAAAACTCATCACGTGTGAAGTTAAAATCCAGTCTCATATAATTCGTATGACAATCGGAAACCAACGCTTTAGTCACCTGAATATCTTTACTTTTGAGAGCATTTTCCTCAAGATTTCCGAGAGTTATGGCGAGGATTTAGGCTTGTCTGGTTGTCGGTTGGAGGCTACGAACACACCATTTGCCTCCTCTTGACGAGCTCTTCCTCATGGCATCAACTCCCAACCTTATCGACGCCATTTTCGGTGGACGCGCTTGGAGATGGACAGTCCAATTCTACAAGGAAAAAGATAAAAAATTGTCATTGTTCTGAAATATGTAAAAATGAGTCTTGAAAATTACATTTGGAACCTCTAAATGTTCGTGTGCAATTCACACTATATTTTAGGAGAGCTGTATACTCTTTTGAAAAAAAAAAAGAAGAAAGTTAGAATATTTAACAGGCCATTTGGAGGTTCCATTAGTCAAGATTAGCAGGTTTGTGGGCGGAATGACGTAATTGGCCAACTTTTATTCATTACACGAATAAAAAATTGCGGGCAACAGATAAATATAAATAATATAATAGTAATAAATAAAATAATGATACTACGTAATTAGACCTCGAAGTGCACCACCAACTCGTCATCTTCAAAATGCACGGAGACAAAATCCTCATAACCGTCGAATCAGATGCCGAGACACAGTCACAGAGAAGAAATAGACGACGACGAAAGGCGTTATCTGCAGTGACGGCCACACACCTCACTCCCTCCCTATCTTCTCGCCACGTGTTCTGCGAAACTTCCATTTGGAATCAGATAGACCTATCCCCATTTACACAGTCACAGTCGCGCCCTTTCTCTCTCCTCCCCCATATCGTTTTCGTTTATATCTAATTTAACGTATCTCCCTCCTCCAACCCAACAATTTTATATATTTATCCTTTCTTCACCCAAATCGATTCCATCCCCAAAGTTTCCATTATTTTTTTGCAATTTTTGTAGAATTCGTTTCAGGGGAAATGGACCACGCAGCCGATGCTCACCGGACCGATTTGATGACAATAACTAGGTATGTTTTGAACGAGCAGTCAAAGCATCCGGATTCGCGTGGGGATTTCACTATTTTGCTTAGTCATATTGTTCTTGGCTGCAAATTCGTTTGTACTGCCGTGAACAAGGTCTACCTCTCTTCCCAACTTCTAAGTTTCAACTTCAAATGGTTTTAGTTTGTTTCCTGTTGAGTTTGTTAAGATGGGTTACTCTTTTTTATTCCATCCTTTTGCTGGTATCAATTTCAAATGGAAAAAATAAAGAAAAATTCCATGATAAACATCACATACAATGGAAAGGGGGAAAAAGGGAAGAGGGAAATCAGAAAAATGAATATGGTTTTTAAGTGCACCAACCAATCCATGTTCTTTTATCTTCCTATTGGTCTCATATGGAATAATTATCTCCAATATATATTTGTCCGTTTTATGCAGGCTGGTCTTGCCAAGCTTATTGGACTTGCTGGGGAGACAAATGTTCAGGCAAGTTACTCTGTTTTCTCCCCTTTCTATCTTTACTCTTTACTGAATATGAATATGTTAAAATTAAACAAAATTATATAACTTATGCTTATCCTGTAGTTATATAACTCATATTGTCAGGAGAATTGTGTTTTGAGTTTATTTCATTTTATTTCTTCGTTTGCCTGTTTTACTATTTAAGGGTGAAGAGCAAAAGAAGATGGATGTTCTTTCAAATGAAGTTTTTGTCAAGGCCTTAGTAAGCAGTGGGCGAACAGTAAGTAACAGGATGATAATTTTTTGAGTTGTCGAGGCTTACGATTGATTAGTGAGTTTTCTCTTTTCCTAACTGTTAACCTCGTTTTGACAGTCCATCCTTGTATCTGAGGAAGATGAGGAAGCAACATTTGTGGAGCCTGCTTTGCGCGGAAAGTATTTACTTGTACACTAACTTGTTACTGCTTATTGCAGCTTATTCTTTTTTCTGTGGACTGAATTTTGATGTGTACATGGTGTGGATTTGTTGTATTTATGAGCAGGTACTGTGTTGTTTTTGATCCGTTGGATGGATCCTCTAACATTGACTGCGGTGTTTCCATTGGAACGGTATGATCATAATTGCAAATCATGATAGGAATTTTGTAAATGGATTCAAATCCTTTAAATACTGACACTATGAAAAGTGATTTTTTTTTCTCCAGAATAACCCGATATTGCAGTTACATATTGAATGTCTTCTGTTTCATCTAGATCTTTGGGATTTACATGGTGAAACATGGCCATGATCCAACTCTAGATGATGTATTGCAACCTGGGAAAAATATGGTAGCAGCTGGCTATTGCATGTATGGAAGCTCTTGCATGGTATGAAATACTATGTTTTGGTATTTTTTACCAACTAATTATTTATTTCTTCATTTCTGGTGTATTGGGATATTTAGTGACCGTTAGATTGGCTATCATTTCTTTCACTGTAGTTCTCGAAATTTAAGGGAACTGGTACTTTTTGTAAAAGCTTGTATACAGGGTGGAAAATGTGAAACCAAGTGCTTCTGTTCATAAAATCTGGGAAAAGGATGTAGAATGCTGTGTTTCAGTGCTTTGACATTTTCTTGTTAATTGTTCAGTGGTTCAGGGAGGCCATTGTCCTCTTAAACTTTTCAAAATTGAACCCCCTACCCAAAAAAGACAAAAATTTAAAATTTTGTTTTGCGCCTTCAAAGAATGTCTTTCATCAGGAACTTAGTTTGATGGAGCTTTAGGAATTATCATTTCCCAGGTTTCTTTTTGTTTGTGCTTTATAATCTTTGTGCGTACACTTCCCCTGTTTTTACTGATTGAGGTTTATATGATTTTGCAGCTTGTATTGAGCACTGGAGCTGGTGTCAATGGTTTCACCCTTGATCCATCCCTAGGGGAGTTCATACTGACACATCCGGATATTAAGGTATGCTGTCCAATGGTTACATAAATTCAATGAGAACCAAAATCATGATGTCTAAAACAAATGTAGTAAAACTGAAAACTTGCAATGCATCAAAGTACACAATTTCCTTAGAAGCTTCCAATTATGAGAAATTGCTGTATAAGCATTATCCACGTTCATCTTTCTTGATCACCAGACATAAATGCCTAGTTTTTATTACGGGAGTGAGGCCTAACTGAAATCCTGGCTTAATTCACATATCCATGACAAGCAATATTAGCCAGCTCTAATTCTACAGTTTTCTCTTAATATTTTCTGGTTTGTTTGTACTGTTTCATTCCTAATTTCTTATGTTTACTGAAGTGTTTGTTTTCCACTCACCCTTCCACCTTTCCCTCCCTTGCCTGTGCAGATTCCAAAGAAAGGAAAGATATATTCTGTAAATGAAGGAAATGCAAAGAACTGGGATAGTCCAACAGCCAAGTATGTAATATTTGCTTCACGGTATTGTTTTTACTTATTCCTTGCTGTACTTTGCTGACATTAGATGGCCTTAGGTATGTGGAGAAATGCAAGTTCCCTGAGGATGGTTCCCCGGCGAAGTCTCTAAGATACGTTGGAAGGTATTAATATTATGAATCCTCTCCATAGAAATTGTGTTTGTATTGAGTTATCCCAATTACATCTTAGTTGGTCCTCTCTGTCATTTTTGGTTGACATTCCTGATGATTGACTGTTAATGGAAAAGTCAATTATCCTGTGTGTGTATGTTTAGGAAGTTAACTGGTCTCTTCTTACTTCTAAGGATTCTACTTCAAAACCTTTTCATTTCATCCAAATGATCTTATTTTACAGAATTTGATACCTGACCATTTATGCTTATGATCTGTCTTTGTTACATTCAATTAAAGCCTCTTCATTTCTGATAACAATATTTACGAACAGTATGGTTGCTGATGTCCATCGCACGTTACTTTATGGGGGCATATTTTTGTACCCCGCTGACAAGAAGAGTCCCAGTGGGAAACTGCGGTATGTTATTCTTGTTAAATGTTTGCTTACCTATTGCTCTCCTGTGTATTCTGCTCGCAACTCACTTGGGTTTATTTTATGGCATAGTGTTCTGTATGAAGTCTTCCCGATGTCCTTTTTGATGGAACAAGCGGGGGGTCAGGCTTTCACCGGCAAGGAACGGGTATTTCATTTCTGGTTCTTATTATCAAATAAAATCTCCATTGATTGCTCTCATGAAAACTTCAATAAATTGTGCAAGTTTCCCCCAACTATGGACATTGCAGGCACTTGATTTGGTTCCGAAGAAGATACATGAACGGTCTCCAATATTTCTTGGTAGCTATGATGATGTTGAGGAAATCAAAGCACTCTACGCTGAAGTACAGAAGACCGCTTAAAAGAATCACCTCCTTATACTACTTAGAGTAATCCTAATGATGCTCTTTCTTTTACAGAGCATCTTTTAAATTATGAAGAGCATTTAATCTATAGATTATGAAAATTAAATGTTCAACTCTAATACACTCTTTATAAAAACTCTTTATTTTGTTTTTTTCAAAAAAACATTATCAATTTGTTTTTTTTTTTTTCTCCATTAAATACCAGTTGACAAGAAGAGAAAAATATTACTATTTTAAAAAATAATAAATACTTTATTGGAACTTCAAATGTCATTAATTATAAAATGCAGTAAAGAGTTACTGTGACTCTCCACAAGTAGAGAGTGATAGTCACTCTGTATTTTATTTTTTAGAAGATGGAGAGTGGGTTGGAGCCAATTCTCCATTATATTAAGATTAATGTGAATGAAGAGTGGATTGGAGATGCTCTTATACGGCAATATTGACTATAGTGTGCCTACTCAACACTATTTCTGATCCTACATTCATAGGTTAAAATTGTGTCTTCCTTAAGAAGAGATATTCTCCATTGGTTCTAAGCAAGTGTTAGTTGATATAATTTTAATAATTAATGGTTATATTTTTATGCATGAATCAAACTTTTCATGCAATACAACGGTACGGAAGGAGATAATTGGTACTCCCAATGCTCTTTACGCTTTTTGAATTTTCTAACAAACTCATCTAATTTTAAAAAATTCATCACAATAACGCCCTAAATTTAAAATACCGACTAAATTAAAATTATTTTTTAACCATAAATGGGTAAATTAGACCACGTACAAACTCATCTAATTATTTTGAATTATTTTTTTATTCGGGAGGGGGTTAACACCGGATTACTTCTTGAGTTAATGAAACCTTAGCCTCTTTTCAAAATAAAAAACGGTTAAATAATTTGTCCTTGAAAAATTAAATAATTTATTACAGTTTTTTTTTTTACCTAGCACAATCACACAGTTATATGATTATAATTTTTTTTAAATTATGATTATAATGGTTGATGTTTGAAAAATTAAGAATTGAAAATTTGTAATAGAAAATAGGGTTTTGATATATGCAGCCCTTAGAGCTGCATATAAACATTTAATACGAGAGAATATTCTTATTGGAAAAGTTAATTTCTCACTTCTCCAAGAAAAATTTTTAGTTGTTCAAAAAAAATAAGTTGACTTCTTACTTTTTCATAAGAATATTCTCTCGTATTAAATGCTTATATGCCGTCCTAAGGGCTGCATATATCAAAACCCTAGAAAATAATACAAAAAATAAAGAAACACCCGCCCCTCCCAAAAAAGAATTATGGGCAATGATAGAAGGTTATCTGGATAATCTTCTAACATTTCTCAAGAATTAATTGCCAATTAAAACCACTGGAAACATAAGTGCAGGAATTTATTAAACTCAATATTTCACCCGCCCAAAAGTGCCACACCAATAACTAACTTTAACCATAATCATGGCCCATCCTTTTTCTTCTTAATCATCTCTTAAAACATTTTTTATGTAGAAAATTAATTTCTAATTCCTGCAACCATCAGTACTCTTTAGTTTACTTTTCTTTCATGATGCATTTATGTACCTTCTCGAAAACAATAGAACTGGTCTATTCTTAATCTTTGAATTTTATATCAACGTGTCCTTTCATTATATCAGTTTCACCAAAATCAATATACACCGCGTCATAGACAAACTTTCTTCTCGTCCTTCTCCTTCTCCGTGTATATCTTCATACACGAAAAAGCAAAACACACATTAATTCCAAATTATCAAGCATAACTACTCAGATCTAACCTACAAAGCTTCGATTAATTATAAAAATGTCAAGCGACAGCGATGAAGACGAGCTTCTGCAAATGGCATTGAAGGAGCAAGCGCAACGCGATGTCAACTATCAAAGACCTCCGTCGTCCAATCAACGGAAGCCCGTGGCTAATTTCGTACAGCCACCGAAGGCGGCTGCGGCTGCGGCTGCTGCACCTAGACCAGGGACCACCGCGACGCAGCAGTCGAGGACAAACAGGAAAGTTGTAGAGGATGACGATGATTCGGAGGTGGAAATGCTTAGTATATCGAGTGGAGATGAGGAGGTGACTAAGGATCGTGGAGCAGCGAGAGGAAGACCTGGAGGAAAAGAGAAAGGAGGGAAAGACGATGACAGAACGTGGGATGGAGAAGAGCCTGATTGCTGGAAAAGAGTTGATGAGACTGAGGTATGGTCAATTTATCAGTTTTGAATTTGATTAATTCGGAGTTTGTTTTCCTCGAATGAATTTTGGAGAAATCGATACGCAAGTAGCTTATATATTTGTTGTTTGTTTTTGTCTCTAAAATAGAGATGATTAGGTTACAGTTGTACGTATGATTACTATGTTGCTTTCCCTCTATGCTCAAGTGGTTGGAACTTTGGAAGGACTGGAGCGTAGGTGTTAAAACTGAAAATGGAGTTATTTATAGTATTTAATTTTATGCTTAATCGGCTTCTATTTATTGTTGTGATCACATATGTAAATCTTGTAATCTATACTTGAGAATGGTGATTTGAGCGTGTTTTGCGATGAGTTAGGTTGGTTTAACCAGAGTACAATTGTCGTGTAAAGAATTTTATTGAGGAACATGTTCTGCTGAGTGCTGACTTTCTATGTGAAACCAATATAAATAACAGGACTAGAAAGAAGACAAGTACAGAAAAAATTAGATGTTTTAAATTGGATTGCAGTTTTCTGCTTGAGAGGATTGCCTTCATGTTTAGGCAGCAGTCCAATATTTGTAAGCTCAAGTACAATGCAGGCTAATTTATTTTAAACGCAGTTCAGAGTAAGAATTTTATGCTATGCAAATCACTGAATCTCCCTCCCCTTCTGATTCAATCTCTTTGAATTTAGTTAATTGCAGATGTCTTAATATAGTTATACTGGTATAAAGATTAGCAAGTTATTTGTACCATTATAAACTATAGATTGTATATTGATTTACTTGCATTTAAGGCTTTAAACTGTTAGTATAAATATGTGTTATTAGCTCAGGGGACTTTATTATAAGAGAATTCAATTGCTTATCAAATACTGATGTAAATGGACAATCCCGCTCCAGCAACACTTCTTATCTGTTCCTATGTATATGTTTGATTAAAATATTAATACAAAGATTTCTAACTTAATGAATCAGATTTGTTGATGAGATTGAGAGTGCTACTGGGAAATTGTGGGCAGTATAAATGATTCAAGTTTTTTTTGGTCATTTATCGGGCCCTTGGAATGCCCTGGCATTAATCCCATACTTGGTCTCAAGGCTGACTAAGTTTACCTGTCAACCTTGAATCATTTCATGTTTAAGAGGGAATTGTCATGAAACATTAGATTAAGATGGTGTAACCAATATATATGTGTAATAACTATTCAATACTCCAACATAATCCCCTGCAGGACAAGTTGCTGTTTCAATCTTAACAATTCAAGATTGTTCTCTTTCTTGATGTTTTTTTTTTCTTATTAGACTCTAGGTATGAGCATGCTATTTTTTGTTCAAAATTTCAGAACAGATCATTAAATTATGGTCCTTTAACAGCTTGCTCGTAGGGTTCGTGCAATGCGAGAGACAAGAACAGCACCTGTTGCTCAAAAGTATGAGCGGAAGCCTTCAGCAGTTGTTAGAAAAGGCCTTAATAATTTACAGTCCTTCCCTCGTGGAATGGAATGTATAGATCCACTGGGATTGGGGTAAGTTTCTGATAGTAATTGTTATCTTTGATTGGACAATTTGTCTTGGGTCTATTAGATAAGAAACTTTCTTATTATGTGATTAGTTTGCTTTGCAATATTGTTACAGTTTTGACCTCGGTGTTAAATGCTTGGTTCTAGTTAACAACTTTTAGAAATTTCAGCTTTCTGGATAGGGTCTTTGTTATTTGTTTTTTAAACTTTTAACTCCTTTTCCTTCCAAGACAATAGAACCTATGATATGGTATCTATCAGCTGCTATAATAATCTTATGTGGGAAAACCATCAATTGTTTTTCTTAGTTTTGTCTAAACTACATTTTGATGTCTGAACTTCACTTTTCCTAACCAGAGTTTCTGTTTGATTGACAGAATCATAGATAACCGAACTTTAAGGTTGATTACAGAATCGTCAGATAGCTCTCCGAAATCTGACAAAGAATTTCTTGATAATAATCTCCGTGGTAACTCTTCTCTCTCTTAGTTATCTTAAAAAAACATTTGGGGCTTATTTGAACTACATTTCATGCATGCTATAAAACAAACTGTATTGCTATGCTTATTCCATTATCTTCATGCATTAGCATGTATATGCAAAAAATGTTATACAAGTAATCACAACCTTATGCTCCCCTCCCACCCTTGTGATAGGACATCAAGCTCTTTGGCTGACTTGGTTGAACACTTGAACTGCACATTTGATTTCATTCCATGTTTCATCCTTTGTTCTCTTGGTTATTCCAACAAAAGAGCTTTTTTTTTTTTTTGTTGTAAAAACATAAGAGCATTTTACTCGATCCTGAACTGTGATATTTCTGTTGTTAGAAAGAGCATATAGGGATAGAAAGAAATCTCAGGTGTTGGATACAAATTATTACTGATGTGATTGGGATATTGAGTGAAATAACCTCAGGAATTTCCATCGAACCCAAGAATTTTGATTAGGGGGATGAACCTATTTTATTCTCAAGAAAGAACTTAAGTTAATACTTAAGTTTTTCTCAACTAATGCCTAATATGCTGTGTTGCAAACTTCATTAATATAAAAGTCAAGTTGGGCAAAAACAAGTTATTGTTGGAATATAACGTAGTGTGATTATACTGTAATTGGGGTTGTTATAAGCATCATATTGGGGATGTATTTCAGGTTTGACTTGCCATGTATGTATCTTTTCTTACATTGCTGACACCCAATGAGCTTGAGGGAACAATGGAGCTGAATGCTTCCAACCCTCTCTCCAATTCCACAAAAATCATGGGTGTTTTAAGTTAGATGACAACATGCAGTTAGGACTGAGATGACAATGGGGATTAAAAATTTAGAATAAAAGAAATAAATGGGCTATATTGGCTAATCATATAAAAATACCCCAAACTTTTACCGAGTTCTTAATAATACCTAAAATTTAACTTTGTCTGAATTATACCCAATTCGAAAAGGTCAGTCTCAATAATACCTAAAGTTTGAATTTTGGACTAAATTGAAAGAAAAATTTAACCCGAACTCCATCTTTTGGCAAAATTTAACTCATTGTGGTTAACCTATGGTTACATGAATGCTGACATAGAAAAGGTAGTTTCAATAATACCCAACTCGAAATGGTCACCTTGAATAATACCTATTTTCTAAAATTTGTTTAACAAAATTAAAAATATCCTTTAAAAAATTCTAAATAAAAAGTAAATATTATATTCATGGCTTCTAAAACTTGAGTTTGAGAATGTTTGCATATCAATGAATTGAATTTGCTTAAAAAAAATGAAATTCGGAAAATAAAATGCGATGTCGTCGTTTTGGGATTAAAGCAAGTGAGAAGAATTCAATAGGTGTTTTTTTTTAAATAACAAAGTCATCAATCTAATTTTAAACACATTGATATGTAAGCATCCTCAAACTCGTTAAGAAATTCGAACATGTTTTATAAGTAATGAATACAATGTTTGCTCTTTTTTTTAGAATTTTGGTTTTTTCAAGGATGTTTTTAACTTTGTTAAAAAAATTGGGTATTATTTATGCTGACCTTTTCGAATTGGGTATTATTAAAACTGACATTTTCCATATTAGCATCCATGGGGACAAGCCACAATGGGTTAGATTTTGTCAAAGGGTGGTGTTTGGGTTTAATTTTTCTTTCAATTTAGTCCAAAATTCAAATTTTGGGTATGATTGAGACTGACCTTTTCAAATTGGGTAATCCAGACAAAGTTAAATTTTGGATATTATTAAGAATATAAAAGTTGGGGGTATTTTTATATGATTGGCCGGCTATATTTGTGGCGTTTAATGAGAAGTTGATCTATAATATATTATAATTTTGATATCAAAACATCTAGGAAGGGTTGTAACTTGCAGGTTAGCAATTTCCAAGATTAGCAGAACTTTCAGGAAGAACTATTAATGTGATTCATGTGAAATCCCTCGAAATTCATGACTTATATGTTTTATTGTAGATCTCCTGCAGTCAGATATAAAGTACGGGGATCTTCTTTTTGTGGTGTTTTTCCAATCCTTGAAATCTTCTTAATGCTTTCATTTAAAATGTTTTATTTTCAATGGGTAACACTTTCCTTGAAATCTCCAATTTTTCTCGAATCATAATGGATAGAGAGAGCATTTTGTGGCTGCTAAACATGGAAAGTCTCTTATTTTGACCTCTAAGCACCACTTTCTTAGTTTCCTACCCATTGCATTCTTTGAATGACATTATTTCAGAAGTGCTATGGGAGAAGTTGTGGGCTTAGTGTTGGTAGTACAAAACTATGTGGCTATTTGTTCTAATTAGAGATATTTGGATAGGTTAAGGGGAGTGCCTCTCCTGATTTCTCATTGCATTTTCTTGCATGTATTGTTTTCAGAAAACTGACTCATAAAAGCACTATAATACTGGTGCAAAGATTTAGGATATCGCCGTTTATAGTCCATAGATGTGTTTTCTACTGCCTTTGGGCAATAGTATTTCGTATCTTATAGGTACTTTCTGCTTATGAAAATTTCTAGATGAACTTCCATATTTTTTTGCTGTTTCTGAAAGGGATTCGAATCTCAACTTTGAATTCTCTGTGGAGGAGATTATGCAAGTTGATGGTGGCTGTTTGATATAGGAAGGTACTTTATGTTTCATGAGCATCTCTGACTGAGTTCATTTTGTACCCATTTACAGAGAAGTTGTTATATTTCTCTGAGATGTTTGATGCAAAGCTGTTTCTGGCCCGAGTACATCAAGATACCAGCGCTGCTGATCTGGAGGCAGGAGCTCTTTCTTTAAAAACTGATCTAAAAGGGCGTACACAACAGAGGAAACAATTGGTCAAAGACAACTTTGATTGCTTTGTCTCTTGCAAAACTACAATTGATGGTATGCAAACATCTCATATCTCATGTATTACTAGGTTTAACTAATTAACTTCAGTTTTTTTATTGCCAGCCAGCTTTCTCAACTATAGCTTTTGGATCAACATTTATTAAATTGCTTGTTGGTTAGTACACGCTAGTAGTTCTTGTTTTTCACATTAAGATGACTCATTCATTTACAGATATTCAATCAAAGTTAAAACGTATTGAAGAGGACCCTGAAGGCTCTGGGACTTCTCACCTGTTCAATTGTATGCAAGGAGTAAGCTCGATTGCTAATCGTGCTTTTGAGCCTTTATTTGAGAGACAGGTTTGTTGGATTTGATATTTTGAATTTTTATTGAAATTGATCCTTTTGTACTGACATAGGCTGATTTTTTTGTTTCTATAAATAGGCTCAAGCTGAGAAGATCAGATCTGTCCAAGGAATGCTTCAGAGATTCAGGACACTTTTTAACTTGCCAAGCACAATACGTGGGAGCATTAGTAATGGTGAATATGACTTGGCAGTAAGGGAATACAAAAAGGCGAAATCAATTGCTCTCCCCTCTCATGTATGCAAGATCGAATACTGTTCTACTCTCATATTGTTACATTATGGGAAATAATTCAAGGACAAGAAGTATAGTGTTGAAAATTTTCCTGTACATGCTTGTTACTGTCTACATTTTGGCCTATAGAACAATGATTTTTTATTTACTACAATTCACGATCTATAATTTCTCATCAGCATGTTTTCTATCATTACATGGAAGTTATCTAATTTAATATTTGTGATTGAAAGTAGTTTTTGTTGGGACTAAGACTTGTTTTTGCTGTTGTTGTTGTTGATTGAAAGTAGTATTAAAAGAACGACTCTCATAACTTAAACATGCTGGTATTTTAATAATTATACAAAAAGCCAGGGTATAAGTTGTGATTATAATTTTATTGTCTTAGTATGGAAGAGCCGTGGAGCTTGATCCAAATCTATACAATAGCTTGGAATAAAATGAGTTATGGTGTTTGTTGTCTTAATTAGATCAATCTTCAAATATGAATAGCTATATTTTACTCACCTCTTGTTTAGCAGTTGCATATATTGGCTGGTGATCAAAGAACAAGCATTTTGTTTAGGCCTTTTTTCTAGTGAATACTATAACATTATTAAGGCTACCCCACTTGGTATAATGGTCTGAATATTTGTAAGTATATTTTTAAGAAATGACAGTCCATTGCATATTTCTTCGGTAGAAAGTCTTCAGTATGATTTCTGGTCTCACTGCCCTATAGAATCATTTGGAGAACTCTGCCTGATTTGTTCTCATTTGCCTTTGTATTTGTTTTGCTTTTTTTTGCATCATCATTGGTTGTTTTTATTTCAGGTAAGTATACTAAAACGGGTTCTTGAAGAGGTTGAAAAAGTGATGCATGAGTTCAAAGGCACGCTTTACAAATCGATGGAAGACCCTCAAATAGATCTAACGAGTGTAAGTTTATTGTTTGCTTTCTAAGTATATATGATGGTTCAGTGTCATTTGCTGTCAGCATGTTATAAAACTAGCATTGTTTGTTGTTCATGAATGTTCATTAAAATATGTATTTCCAACCGTGCAATCTGAATGACTCGAAGACTTTGGCTTCTATTCATTAAAATTGGTTCAAAAGAAGAGCCTTAAGAATATTTTTCAAACTAAGGTCAATATTGGCTATAACTCCATCCATTTATTTCCATAATGAACATTACTACTATTGCAAACATGATGGCATTTGGCCTTTATGCTTTGTTTGGAGAATGGAAGGAAGGAAAATAATAGAGGAAGGAAAATTAGAGAGGAAAATGGTACTATTTATTTTCCATTCATATTTTTCATTCTTTGTTTGGATAGAGTGGAAATAAAAGAGAGGAAGGAGAGTTAAATTAATTTAATAATAGGATGAGCTTGTAAAATAAGTTGTGTGGTTATTTTGCTCCCAATTTGGGAGGAAAATGTTTTGATGGAAAATAGAAATATTTCCTTTTGTTTATTTTCCTTCCTTCCCAAACAAGAGATTTTGAGTTTTCCAAGACAAGATCCTTGCTTATTTTCTTTCCTCCCAATCCAAACACTACCTTAGTTCTATTATAGCTGTAGTTAACCTGATATGCACTTTGTTGGAAACTGTTGTGGAGAATTTTTGCCTTTGATACCAAAACTGTAACTGGTGGGTGGGTTATTGGCTTGGTTAAGCAGGTAACCGGATCTCACATGCCTGAACATTAATTGTGAAGTTGTTTGAACGAAATGAATTGTTTAGTTGTTTTCTTCTTTGCCGACTATTGATAAATTTTTGTTGTTCGTTCAGCTAGAGAACACTGTGAGGTTGTTGTTGGAGTTGGAACCTGAGTCAGATCCTGTATGGTATTATTTAAATGTACAGGTCAGTAAATCCTTTATCATTACATGCTGGAAATTTCTCCGCAAATGAATTGTTATTTTTTCTGGTATGCTTAGCATAAAATATCATAATTATAGCTTATGAAACATCAAGCATTAGACTGTAAAGTTAGTCAGGTAATGGATCCTTATTGAAGTTCTTTTTCTTTTTGAGAAATGACACCACCAATTCTCTAATTGCAGTTAATTTTGTTGCCTAGCAGCATGTGCACTAGACATGAAGTCCAATCATTTGAGCATTTGCCATTTTTGAACACTTGCAATTATAATTGCGAAGTCAATTTGTTTAAAGTTCTTCTCTTTGGCAGAATCATAGAATTCGAGGATTGCTTGAGAAATGCACATTAGATCATGAAGCAAGAATGGAACATTTGCATAATGAGATGCGGGAAAGAGCTCTCTCTGATGCAAGGTGGAGGCAAATTCAGCAAAATGTAAATCAATCTGTAAGTGAAAACATTCGTGTTTATTATTTTTCATAAATTTTATTTAACGTTTCCTGTTGGAAGATGAGTATTTTACATTTTCTTCCATTATTTTCAGTCAGACCTCGATTATTCCTCTGTGTCAATAGACTCACCACAAATAGACTTGATTGGGGAAGAAGTTGATACACTTAGAGGAAAATATATTCGAAGGTTAACTGCTGTTCTGATCCATCACATACCTGCCTTCTGGAAAGTTGCACTTTCTGTTTTCAGCGGGAAATTTGCGAAGGTAATCTGGCTGCTGTCTCTCTTCTAGATAGTTTTTTTTTTTACAAGTGAAGACTTTTTGTATTACCCAAATAACTAATCTTTGAAAGTAGGTGCATGTGTAGCAGATTGCTTTAATGAGTAATCCGTTCTTCGCGCATGGTAATTATTAATAGCCATAGATGCATAGTATGACATATTGTTAAATAAAAATATACATAGCGTTTCCTTACCTGTCAGAAACAGAAAATTTTAGTTGATTGTTTAGAGCTTCCTTCATATTCTCCTAATATTTAGGTGTAATGGCTATCATGCAGTGTTACGGTCTCTTGTGTAGGGTCGAGTTACAGGTCCAGGATCGGGTAAGTTGAGGATGGGATCTGTTAGGGGTTTATCTTGTTTTTCTTTGCTCCCTTCTTACTCTGTGTTTAGAAGAGAAAAATTAAGAGCTCATTATATAGATAAGCCTTCAGTCTCTAAGTACAGGAATTCTAAGCTTGGGCGAAAATAGTTCTTGCTTCTTTCATTAACCCGCAACCTTTTGAAAGACTAAATAAATGTAAGACCAGATAAGTACCAACCATAAGTAAAAACAAACTTAGCAACTATCCACCAATAAAAAAAACTGATGTCCATATTTTAACAACACATAAGAAACGGGGAAAAAATAAAAATGCTACTATTACTACAATGGCTAAACAAAAACCCACATATGCATTCATTGCATCCCTTAATTTGTGAAGCGTTGGTTGTGATAACTGTCATATTTTCTGTTGTCCCTTTAACTTGATCAAGCATTGATTATGATGGAATAGATGATCAAGAAACAAAAGTCCCTCTTCTTATGAACTTGTTAGCAATTGCAGATGTTCTATCCTTTTCCAGTTTTTAAGTCTTTATTGCATCCCTTTATTTGTGAAGTTTTGATTGTGGTAACTAGTTATACTTTCTTTGGTCTGTTTATTCACGATAGAATAGGCAATCAAGAAAACAAAAACCCACTTCCTATGAGAGAGATTATTGATTGATATTTCATTGACAAATCTGCTCAATATCCTCAATGGCTTATTTATGTGAATCAGGCCATGGGAGCACAGATTATACTATATTAGATTTACAACTTAGAGAGAATTGCTATTAAACCTATTATCTATCATTCCGAAGTGCAACTGACTCCAAATAATGACCCTGGGTTTGCAACAATCTTGTCCTTTAGAATGAAAGAAGGAAAATTGTGCTCAGATGAGTAAATGATCCTCACAAGTTGAATCAGTTGTTGGGTTTTTAACATCAAGGATGCTATCTCAGTTAAAGATTAAGTTATTTTTAAAGAGAAAACCAGAAGAAACAAAAGATGATTTACTGGAAAAGGGGAAAAAAAAAAGGATGATAAATAAATTAGAAGTCAGAAAAAGAAGAGAAGAAATAAGATAGGAGGAAATGCTACCAGATGCAAAAAAGAAATCGCACACGCATTCCTTGGGATTGAACTGCTCTGATGCTACTTTGTAGGATTGCAGATATGCATGCCCTATCCTTTTTGTGAGCAACAGAGTGAAAATAGAGGAAATTGAAGGAAGGAGGACAGGTATCAAGAGAGAAACTTTAACCTATAACAAATATTATTGATATTTCATTATTAGATGTCCTCAATTGCACTAGAGGCTTATTTATATGAATTAAGCCCTACCATATCAGCTATTACACAATTATACTCAAATCCGAATTGCAATTCAGGAAGAATTACAATTAAACCACAATTCATCATTCTAGAGCACAGTTGACTCTTAATGGATCCATTAGAATACTCTCTCTTAAAATTAAACATCTTTGTTCAGTCAGAACCAAATTTTTGTGGATACTTTTTGATGTTACGCATTTCTTTTCTTCCCTCACTTGTGTATAGTCTTTTCTTGTATTTATGTGTTGGATGACGAGATTTTTAGTTATGAACCAGAATTTGGAGTTGAAATGTAGCATGGTGCTTGCTGTGTGTGTGAAATGTAATTAAGAACCTGCTGGTCTATCCTGATATTTCCTTGGTACACCATGAGCAGCTTTGAGCAACTGAAACTAGTGACGTTAACCTACATACTGAAAACAATCTTTTTTTGGGGCTGATCATTTATAATTAGTTAGCACTGGTGCTATCATTTATATATGTAGTATCTTCTAGTCTTGATTGATGCTATGGCATCTCTTTGAAGTTATTTATTTTTTGTAACTGTCATTAAAATTAATTTTTCTGGTGTGATATCACAGATATTTTATTCTTCTCCTTTATATAAGATAATTTCAGCAATGGTTTTTATATGGAATTTGTGATTTTCAGTCTTCCCAAGTTTCTGCCGAATCAAGTGTTAGCACTCCACCAAATAGAACTGAGGAAAAAGTTGGGGATGGCAGGTACTCGACACATTCTCTTGATGAAGTTGCTGCAATGATTTGCAGTACAATATCTGCGTATGAAATCAAGGTATTATGCAGTAAGCATTTTTCCTAATGTGTGTGTATAATGGTATTTAGCATTGTTCTGTTATTTTATTACAGTTATGTTCTGCCAAAAATAAGCATTGTCTTATCAACACACACTCGCACACGAAAGAAAAAATGCTGATATGTTTTCTTCTATTTCTAGCATTAATGGCTTGAGAGTTGTTTATCAGAACATGAATTCAAGCACTAATTACGTAATGAATGAGAAATTTATTGCTCAATCAAAAGCTGTAATCTCAATAAATTTTTCCTCCAAATCTAATACTGTTTAACCCAAGTTTATATCTTTTTAAATTCCTACATCCTCAATGAAATACACAATTGAAATTTTGATTTTATCCTATACTATTAATAAACCAATCCTAACTTTTTAAATTTCTAGTTCTTGTTTATTGATGCAAACAATTGTAATTGCAAGAAAGAGGTTTTGATCCAAAATATAGTCCCTAATTTGATTACACACAAACAGGAGAAGTTGGTATTGTGTTACAATGAGGGCTTATTTGAATTTTTCTTTATGGTGGGTATCACGAATGGTTTCATTTTTCTTCTGTTTAATGAAAAAATGCGTTGGTGCATGTGCAATCCTAACTTCTTTGTAGGACTTCATGAGAAGTTTTTATTTTCCCTGTTAAATTTCTGTCTCCTGAATCAGTTCTCCCATTTGGCTGATATCATCATTTTTTATATTCAAATCTAAATTTACATCTTTATGCTATACATTGCTGCTGTTGTGGCTAGTACTTGTGAATCTTCCACTGTTTCTTGCATGTGCCAAACTAGTTCCTTGTCAGTGTAGGTTCAAAATGCATTTCGTGATCTTGAAGAGTCAAATATTCTTCGGTCCTACATGAGTGATGCCATAAAGGAAATATCCAAGGTTTGTCAAGCTTTTGAAGCAAAAGAAGCAGCTCCATCTTCTGCTGGTACATAAGCTCTTCTTGAAGCTGCCTTAATTTCGTTCTTTAAATTCAGGGTATTCACTATTTTTTTTTTACAGTCATGGCACTCCGAACTCTTCAAGCTGAGATGACAAAGCTTTACATAATCAGGCTTTGCTCTTGGATGCGAGCTACGACAGAGGAAATATCAAAAGAGGAAACATGGGTTCCTGTGTCTGTTCTTGAGAGGAATAAATCCCCATACACTATATCTTTCTTACCTCTAGCATTTCGCTCAGTTATAGCCTCAGCAATGGATCAGATCAGTTTGTAAGTCACTATCTTTAATTTTGGAGTTCCACTTTGTACAAGTATGACAGTGAATATTATAATTGATTTCTGATGCTTGAGCTTAGTGATATTGCCTATGATTTTAGGTTTGCTAGCTTCCCTAATTACAATGTGAGGATGGGAGGTCGCTACTGTCTATATTGATTCCATTTGTTGATGTAAATGCCAATGCTTTCATGTTCAAACAAGGATGATGAGTTTATAGAAGGGATATAGACTTAGATCCCTATATTTTTACATTATTAACATTCACATCCTTATGTTTGATATTAATTATTTTTTTGATCCCTAACTTTGGATTCCATTAGACACTCAAGTCCTTCCATCCTTTTTTCTTAACTTTTCTATTTAAATTTTTTAAAATAACTATTTCACCCTAAGAAAAATATTTTTATTTATTTTTTAATTTCTTTATCATTTTTCTTTTCTTAATGTAATATTTGAAAGATTTCTTAAGTAGTTATTTTATTATTTTTTCTTTTTATTACAACATAAACTACTAAAGGGTAAAATAGTCATTTTCTTTGAAAAAAATTAACGAACAAGTAGATTGTTTGGGATATAAAGGCTTAAATATTTGATGGAACCATAAATTAGGAACACAAAAATAATTAGTATAACACAGATGTAAAAGTTAATTATGTAAAAACATAGGGACTTGAGTGTGATTGCACTTCAAAAGTGCATTGTTCTAACCTATTTTTCCTTGCCGATTCTTCGTGACCACAGTATTTGTATTGTTACCAATGTTCTCAAAAATGAAATCTTTGATGTGATTGCACATTGTGCAGTTGGAATGTTACTGCCAAATTAGCTAATATTGTTGTCAGCATTCAGTGTTTTTATTGTATGAAGCAATACAATGAAAGCAGATTGGAAACTATGACAAAATTCTGTAATTTGATTGCTACAGCCACATTATATATCAAAGTTAGTATGAGTGTTATTTTATGATGCAATATGATGGAAACAGATTTGTGGGTTTCTGCAGCTGCATATCTTCTCTGGCCCTTTTCTATCTCCCATTTTTCACCCAGAATCTTCCTTTCCCAATGGATGACTTATGACTCTGATGACTTTATGTATTTGGCTGGAGAGTGGGGCTAAACTTTTTGCGGATCGAATTTTGCTTTTGCTGCAGGATAAATTAGTTGTTTTAGTTTTTATTTTTTGGAGAGACTTGATGCTGCCCAGTGTAATCAGAAGCTTTTACTTTGTTATTTTTTCAAAAGAAAATTCTCACATTTCACTTAATTGAGGATACTGCATTCTCACTATTGGTGTCATCTTAATTGAGGATACTGCATTCACTGTTTTTAACTGTTTAGTAATATATTCTACAGGATGATTCAGTCCTTGAAGAGTGAAGGAAGAAAGTCAGAAGACATGTTTATGCAGATTCAAGAAATCCAAGAATCAGTTAGACTTGCCTTCTTCAATTGTTTCCTAGATTTTGCTGGTACACAATATTATTGATCTCCAATTTGTTGTTTGGACATAAAAGCATAATTTATAATTCTTTGCTTCAATGCTGCTAATCAGCTCATTTGGAACAAATTGGGAGTGAGCTTGCTGAAAACAAGTCAAGCAAAGACAGTCTGCATCTACAAAATGGATATACTCATGAATCAGAGGACGAGTCTAATCTCCCTGGAAGCATAGTTGATTCGCATCAACAATTGCTGATGGTGTTGAGTAATATTGGATACTGCAAAGACGAGCTTTCTTATGAGTTATACAACAAGTATAAAAATATTTGGCAGCAGTCTAGGTACGTAGTCAAATCTTTGCAATTCTTTCTTGAGGAAGTATAAAAGCCGGCTGAATTCTCTGGTGGTGAATTTAGACGTAAAACACTGATAGTTGATTTTATGGATGGGATAACCTACTTGCTGTGGCTGACATTGAAGGAATTTCCTTGTCATCATTATTCTGCCATGCCCTAGTGAAATTTGACTGGAGTTGTGCTTCTTGGCCAACTGAGAATTCACATAATCTCCCCAAATTCAATTCCATATTCAACATATACATGCATATTGTAGATGATGCATAACATCAGGAGCATTTTTGTTAGTGAATTTGGCTGCATTGGTTCTCAGGAGATAATTTTGGCATTTGTTATTCCATTCCATCTAACTCATGAGTTTTTCCTTCTCATATTTTTATGTCTTCAAGCTACACTAGTATTTTTTTGCGTTTGCCATTTTTTAAGAAATTTTTATGTCTGCACGCTTATGGCTGTTAATAATGTGTGTAATGTCTCTTTAACTTCAGGGACAAAGATGAGGACAGTGATGTACAAGATCTAGTGATATCCTTTTCTGGTATGGAAGAAAAAGTTCTGGAACAATATACTTTTGCAAAGGTATAACTTCAGACGTTGAAAATTTGGTGTTTAAGTTGTTGAGATGCATATACTCAATGAAAGTTTTATGTAGCCAATGCTACAGCGAAGGTGGTTCCTTCTGAATTATCCTGTAGTCCTCTTGCTGCTTTATGGGTATGGTTTTTCATGGACTGAACTCTGGCTGTCAAAAAAAATTCCTATATCGCTGTTTTTCCTGACCTAAATTACTGCAGTAAGAAAACAATCTTCTTATGCACTAAGAACCCAGATTATTAATCTACACCAAGTATTACAATCCCATGTTGCCTTGCCTAGGCACAACCTTGGCAAGAGCTTAATAAGTCCCTAGGCACCCTCCCCTTGCAAGCTGGTTCTCAAGGGTGAGTTCTACCTTGGTGCCAATCTTCAGGTGTTTCATTTAAATTGGTGTTAGACCAGCCCTGTATTTCAAGACCTGACCCTCGTGGTGGCTGATGGAGTGTGGCCTAGACCCAGTAAAGGGACAGGTACAAAGTGTAGGGTGCTAGCCGTGACCAATGAGGGCGTTAGCTCTTCTAGCATGGGGTATTGTTATGACCCAACATGGCTGTGACCAATGAGGACGTTGGCTCTTCAAGCGTTGGGTATTGTTACGATTCCACATTTCCAAGGCACAACCTTGGTCAAAGCTTAAGAAGTCCCTAGGAACCCTCTCCTTGCAACCCAGTTTCAAGGGTGAGTTCTGCCTAGGTAACCAATCTTCAGGTGGAACGTATCACCAAGCCTCCATTTGTTTTCATAAAATATTTTTCTAGAAAATGTTTTCCAAAGTTTCTGATATTTCAGGTGCTCGGAAATATTAGTTACTAGAAAATACTTTTTTTGCTTGAAGGGAAAACTAATCAAGATTGAAGGAATATTAGAGAAGATATTGTCGAATTTCAACTAACTTATTTTAACAAGAAAAAGGCTTATAAAACACACGCATGACACGTTTTAACCCAGTTATTTCTGGTAGTGATCATGGCCAAACCACTGAACTAGCGAACTAATGTCAAACATGTAAAACTTGTTGGGTGTATAATTTTTCATAACATTGATTCTGGGAAGTCCAAGAATCTTCCATGCTCAATAGATTTTTGAGTTGGGCCAGTTGAAAGTCAGATTCATTTTAACAATTTTCATTACAAGATCTTGACTAAGGAAGTGTATTCCTGCCAGGCTAATATGATCAGAATGGCCACCATGAACTATTTGCTGAACTCTGGAATCCAGTGGGGATCTGCGCCGGCAGTCAAGGTGATGTTTTTAGTTATTTTGTAATGGATTATTAGTATTTCAAAAAATATCTTGCTAACATAGTTTCAGCCTGGATTGTATAATTAAATGTTAAAATTTTTTTCAGGGTGTACGTGATGCTGCTGTGGAATTATTGCACACACTAGTAGCTGTGCATTCTGAGGTACATGATGTGAACAATAATGAAACCAGGATTGCTTGATTGTGATAGCAAAATTTTATGTTTTAAATTTTATGTATTATTTGATGTATGCAAATGATCTTCATGCTTGGCCATGCCCTTTATTGTATTTTGAATCTTATTGAATACTTAATCATTTGAGCAATCCTTCTGGTATCTTCAGGTCTTTGCTGGTGCTAAGCCTCTGTTGGATAAGACGCTTGGCATTCTTGTGGAAGGTCTAATTGATACTTTTCTGAGTCTTTTCCATGAATATAAAAGTAAAGATCTTAGATCACTGGATGCAAATGGGTTTTGTCAGCTCATGCTCGAGGTAGAGTACATTGTTTTTCCTTCCCTGGTAATTTATTATACAATTGAACAGCCCATTTGATAATTGAACTTATGAATGAGAGGGGCAATTGTTATTTGAGCCAGCTCAATTTTGTGCCAAATATCATTACTTGTATCTGTGGTTTGATGATATTAACATATTTTTTACTAGTATAGCTGGCATAGTTATTTAATTTCATAATTGCACAATAATTTAATTTGCTTAATTATTTTTGCTGCAGCTTGAATATTTTGAGACCATATTAAATCCATATTTTACACATGATGCAAGGGAGTCTCTTAAGTCCTTACAAGGTGTGCTGTTAGAGAAAGCAACTGAAAATGTTGCAGAAACAGCAGAAAATCCAGGTAATCAACGGAGATCAACTCGTGGGAGTGACGATGCGGTTGATGACAGGCAGCAAGGGATGACTGTATCTCCAGATGACCTAATTGTAAGAATCAAATTGCTCTCTATTCAGATTATACTGCAAACAAGGGCAATGTCACTCCAATTTGAACATCATTACTAAAATACCTCAATTTACCAACAAAAGTGCAACTGAAATTGCAATTAGGGCAAGTAGGCTCATTAAATTAACTATTTGTGGCCTCACATAAAGACCTTGGCTCAGTTCTGATCCATTTGTGGTTCCATCTGTGGGGAAAAATTTAAAATACAAAATTATGTTCGCTTATTATTGTTGTGTATTTCAGGCTCTTGCTCAGCAGTGTAGCTCTGAGTTGCTTCAAGCTGAACTGGAGAGAACTCGAATTAATACGGCATGCTTTGTTGAGTCAATTCCCCTAGACTCAGTGCCAGAATCAGCTAAAGCTGCTTATGGTTTCCACGGTTCAATGGATTCTCCAAGCAGAAACTACAGAGGTGCTGCCGGTGCACAAGCAACGGGATCCCCAAGTTTTGCCCGACAGAGGCGCCGATGATTTAGTAATCTGGCAGTTTTGTTTTACAATTTTCCATTTGTATGTGCAGTTGTATCGTATTTTTTTGAAATCCAATTCAATGAAATTCATATTCTTTCTATTGTAAGTCTACTATCTACTTTGAGCTTGTCTCCGATTTCTGTTCTCAGAGATACAGCGTTAAAAATTTTCCCTTTCTAGGCTCCTTTATCAATTTGGCCTTCGCTTCCCTATTTATTGGGTTAATGGACAATTTCAGCCTGAACTTTTAAGATTGGGCAATTTCAGAATTTTCTGAACTTGGTGACAGATTCAGCATTGATTGAAAAGCTGAGGAAATTTTCAGCACATATTCAAAATTAGGGACTAAAATTATATTTGTCTTGACCAATTGAGTTAACCCAGAGGCTAGGCGACGTAATCAAAACAACACCGATTCTTGTCCTAGCTGGCACGGCCAAAAGCTAAACATGGGTGGATCTACAGTGGGTGAGAAAACTCAACCTGACACGAAAAGTCCATAAAAGAACTACCAAACTCGTCAGGTTTAACTAAATTAGAAGCAATTTCTCCTCTCCTTAAATTTGGGTTTTATTTCTCCTCTCATCTCCTTCAATTAGAGTTCTCGCTAATTTATTTGTGAATCTCTCATCTGATTGAATTGTTGGTGCTTTCACTTAGGATTTTCATGTTAGAGGAAGAAAATTGTATGATGAGGAATACTCACAAAGGGCAAAGACTGTTACTCGGTATAAGCAGGAAATTGGAACTCTAAAGCAACAATTAATTATCTCTGAAGAAGCAAGAAAAGAGTTGGAGAGGAAGATATTGAAAGAAATGTAGTATATAATCACAGGTTGTCTGCCTTCGCATTGATAGGCATTGATATGCCATCTTGGTGACTGGCTTTGAAATGATAGATGGTTTACTAAGTCGAAAATAAAGACTTGACCCCATTGCCCGATGATCAATAAATAGTTGTTAGTTAAGGATCATGATGTTGCTGTTCGAATGAGTATATGTGATTCTCTTTTGTCTGAAGAAGATGAAAATAACATTTAAAGCTCTTGAATTCATCATCACTATTAAGTTGATTATTGGTGTACTTCATCAAGACTTGCACGGTAAACTCTTCTGAGGGACAGAATGTAGGCCGAAATCAAAGAAAGATGGAATTGTGTTTGAGAAGGAAGTGGAACTGTGTTGTGGCAAATCTGCGAACTTAGAAGCGATTTCGCCCCCAACTTGTGCAACTGGCTACACAGGCATCGCCCCCAAGGTTAACACGGCAAGCTCTTGCTCTTGTGTACTCAAGAGAAAGAGATGGAACTCGAATTATTTTGCTCAGAACAGTAGAGAGAAGATGAGAATTTTTCTATGAATTTTTTGAGAAGGACAAGAACTCCTTAAAAGAGAAACCATGAGCTTCTCAAAACGTAATTGTCATCCCCCCATAATCAGTAACTAAAGCAAGATATAGGGAGGGAATAAAGGAGCAGTTACAGCAATTCAAATGTGCAATTTGACTAATTAGGAAGTAAAGGAAGGAGCCTTACATTACCAACAATCCCCCACTAATGCATAGGCAGATGAGTTCTGAACTTTCTGGTAAGGTTTGATACTTAAGTGTTGGTGTCATTTGATTGAACCAGCAAATAGTGAAGTTAGGTAGTCCTTTTACTAATAAGTGAACAATTCTTGAACTTATTAGCTAGAGGATTTACCTAAAGACACATATCACACCTTCATATGAAACGAGTTTTGTGATCAAACAACATATGGCCTAAGTCACCTCAGGATGCTAATGAGTACTCTAGAAAGACAGCCTATGTCTTTCATAGAAGGAGGCCAACCCTTCACACTTAAGCAGATGATTTTATCTCAAGATAAACCACCCCCACATTTGAGGACTAAGGAATCATTAAGAGCTCACAAGCTCAACCTCATAACACATATTTCATAGGAATAGGAAATTTTTGTGTGCATAAATGAGTAATCCATGGCTTCGTATGATCTATAATTAGGGATCCACCATGAATTTCTCATTTATATGGGTTTAAGTCCCATTCCCCTCCACGAATCTAAGACCATTCTTTTACATAGTCCTTTAGTTGATGGATCTGCTCCTCTCGGATCTAACAAACTCCAAAGAAATTATATCATTAGAAATTAAGAGGGCATTTGGTACGGGGTAATCAAAAAAGTAAAAGGGAATGAAATAGGCTGATTCCCTTAGCCAATTTATTCATTTTCTTTCCCCTTTTTATTTTAGGGAAAAATACAAAAATAAACCCCCTTTTAACTTTTATTGACAAAAATAAACCTTTTTTATTTTTTTTACAAAACTAATCCCATTTGTTAAAGATTTATGACAAAAATTAGTACCCTTATTTTAACTGCACGGTAACTATACTGTTATTCCCCATCTCTCACGCTTTCTCTTTCGTTTCAACCTCTTCCCTCCCCCTTCCCCTCCCCCTCCCCCTCCCCCTCCCCCGGTTCTTCGTTTTTTCTCCACGGTACGGATAGTTTCGCTCTTGCTGCTCCTCTTCGTCATCAATGGCGGACGAACTCTTCTTCTTCTCCTCTATCTCTCCAGAATCAGTTCAAGCCTGTTTTGAGTTTCATCCATGGAAGATCCTTTCTGATCTCCGGCGACGAGGACCCGATGAGAGCGGTGGCCTTGAGACGTTTATGGAGTTATCATTATTACTGCTTCTCACAGGTGGTTGATTCCTCCGATCAGGTTAGTTTGATTACTTAAAGGTCCGTGAGTTTACTGCTTCAAATTCATAATATGTGAATCAAATAATATATTTTTTTCTTTTGGTTCACTCTTCACCGATCGCAACCCTGACTACACGCCCAGAACCACCAATCGAACCACCCAGCAACCATCACCTTCGATTGCTTTAATCACCATCACTCTTCACAGCTTTAGTGGTATTATTAATTAATTATTCCTTGTTTTATTTAAATTTCCAGTTCTACAAATGTGTGATTTGTTGATCTACATTGAATGATTTTAAATAGACTGTAACTGAATTTGTATTTATGAGTATTATTTGTGGTGGAATTGACTAGAATTTTTCAATTATTAGCAGTTTCTGGTAGCTTGAGAAAATGGTGGAAGAGGAAATTGCAAAAGCAAGTAAGACTGATTTTACAGAATGTTGGCGATTATCCTTGAAAAATCCTTACATTACAAGGTTTGCATTATCAACTAGAATTGGAGGCTTTCTATTTGGTTATGATACAGGTTATGTATTTGATACAAAACCTTTTAATGTTTCCTTTTTATTATGTATTATTTGAAGCTAATATTGCTTACTGGTTTGGATTTAGGAGTCATTTCTGGTGCCTTGCTTTACATTAGGGAAGATTTTGAATATGTGGACAAGAAAACATGGCTACATGTTAGTTAGGTAGTTGATTATTATTAGCATCAATTTTAACGTTTCAAAAATTTGTTTATATTTGCAAATTGATAGTGTATTTAATAGTTTAGATATTAAACATGGTCATTTGACTACCACGTTCATTTTTTGTTTTTAAACATAATTTAAGTTTTCGAAACTGGATAGGTTGCTCAAGTAGCAAAATGTGGGTAAAAATGTGAATAACAATGGCTTTAAGGTCAACACACAGAATCAGCTTCTTCTTGATTTGGCAACATCACAATCTTCAATTAATTAAATTTGCAAATGATTGATGATGAGAAAAGCTGTTTCAATAAATTTGATATCAATTTATTTTTTCTTTTATTTTATGTATAATTGTCTTATCAAATTTCTATTTTAAATTTTATTTTCAATATATTTGATTGATTAGCTTCTATATTTTTAGAATAAAATTCTTGAACTGGGTTTGAACAGTTTTTTAATAGTGTTTGAACAGTATTTTTTTTAATTTATGCATTTGATTGATTACTTCTATATTTTTAGAATAAAATTCTTGATCCGGGTTTGAATGGTTTTTTAACGGTGTTTGAACAATATTTTTTTTAATACATTTGATTGATTAGCTTCTATAATTTTAGAAAAAAAATTCTTGAACTGGTTTTGAACAGTTTCTGAACCGGGTTTGAATAGTTTCTTTATAGGATTTTTTTAAAAGACTTTCAGTCGGGTTTGAAATAGTTTTTGAATCGGGTTTGAACAGTTTTTTAATAGTGTTTAAACATTTTTCTTTTTTGATTAGCTTCTATATTTTTAGAATAAAATTCTTAAATCGGGTTTGAACAGTTGTTTTATAGGATGTTTTTAAAAGACTTTGAACCAGGTTTTAATATTTTTTTTAACAAGATTTTAACTTGTTTTGGACATGGTCAAGCTAAGGAGTTCATGTTTTTTCTTTCGAATCAAGGTACTTCTTCCTGAGCATGTAATGGAGTCTTTTATTATAACAGAGTTTGAATAGTTTTTAAACTGGGTTTAAACATTTTTTTTTAACCGAGTTTGAACAATTTTTAACTGAATTTTAACTAAGTTTGAACAATTTTCTTTATTCTGTTGTTTTGTTATTTTTTATGTGATAAGTATGCATGCTTTTGGGTTCCTACATCATACAAAAAATGTTTGTAATGTCTTACATCACTGAACTTGTGGGTCTATTGACGTTTGAAGATTTAAAGTCACCTTTCTCTTGCTTCTTGATTTGTTATTGAGGATTTCAAGTTTCAACCACATAAAAAATGTTTGTAATGTCCTACATTATATTCAATGCAAGATTACTCATGAATTTGACTATGATGTGTTTTTGTTGTTGTGCAAACAGTAAGAACAATAGAAATATGGATCGAATTGCGAGTTATGATGTTCTGAATGATTTTGCTTTTGTATGCTGTTTTTTGGGAGCACTTTGGGCATGTTTCTTTTAAACTTATAAGTAGATTATAAGCACTTAAAATAGTTAAGCTTAAAATTACTATAAACAAAACCTTAATGGGGTAGTAGTGGTGATCATATATGAAAGTCATAACTAAGGGTAATTTGGTCTTTTATATGGTCAAACTGTATCTTCTTCTAATGAGATTATTAATAAATAAGTTACTAAATTAATTTATATAACTTTGTTACTACACATGATTTCAGTATACTTCATCTGCACATGGTCAAACTGCAATGAGAGATGGATCTGAAAATCAAAAGCAGCAGTTAAGATATTGATGCATGATCGCACAATCTCATTGTCACGACCCAAATCCAGAGGTCGAGACCGGCGTGCAACCAGACTGAAGTCTGACTATACAAGCCTTTAATACTAATAACTTAAAATACCAATATTCTATAAACCACTTATCACTATAAGAAATTTCTTAATTACAATACAATATTTTTACATATTCGGAAATCAGTCTAGAATAAACAATTCTATAATACTAAACAATCTAACTCAGCTCAATGGTTGGCTTGAGAAGAAAGAAATCAAGCATCGCCTTAACGATATACTGAAAACCTGCAATAAGATCTATATGGGTGTGAGCACTTTATATAGATGCTTAGTAAGTTACATGTGTGGTAGGGAAACCTAATACAACAAACAATTTCCATAACAAGCAAACAATGTAATATATCTATGTTGGGAAAAGACCTACAAAATCAATTTCAATATCACCCTTATTACTGTCTCCCCTGACCCAATATCATGTCCAGCATGATGCCACTCTTATTGCTCCATCAATGTCAATAGCAATATCAATGTCGATCTCAATAAAATCAATGGTTTCTCCCAATCAATCCCAACATATCCATATTACCGACACCAATCAATTTCAATCAACAGCAATCAATCAAACAATTCAATTAAACAACCAACATATAGACTCATTTTTTTCGACTCTAAATCATACAGAAGGTTTGGGTTCGGAAAGAAATATTAATATTCAATGTGAAAGAATAATATATAAGAATTGGCTATAATTTATATATATATATATATTAATATATATTAATCGGTTAGTCACTTAGCACAATACAAGTACACCCATGAAACTTACTTGGATAACTCTAGCAATCATACAATGTAGTCCTATACAGAACTTTGAGCAATCCAAATCATTCCTCAATTCATTCAACAGTCCTGATATTTAATCAGAGCAATAACTTAATATCTTCCTAATTTCTTAAACAATGTACTTTTAAATATTTCTTTTGCTTTATTACTATTTTCATTGTTAACCATCTTCTTAGAATTTAACTTAACAATATTAATAACAATGTTCTTTATTCGATTAATACCAACATAACATTATTCTGAATTACTGTAATTTAATTTCTATTAATTATATTATCAATAATACTATATATTGAATTCCTTTGGTTAGCTATTTTAATTATCTCTATTTAATACTAAGCAATTTAGCCAGAAATGGAATAAAACTACAAAGCCTATATGCCAAACAGAATTCACTAAAACATGGGGTATCTATTCTGAAATTTCAATAACAATCAGACTCACCAAAGAAAAGTGCAGGAAAGCCCCTAAGATTTTCCTACCAACCGAACAGGTTCAGCATAAGGCAGCCAAACACCACCGTCCAACTCAGCATCGCACAGCAGCTCCACCATCCTCCTCGTGACACCTGACGCCGAGACCCTGCTGCCCATCAGGCTTCTGCCTCGTGTGGGTCCCGCCTCAGCTTTTCCTTTCTCCTTCAACGCACAAACTCCAAACCCAAACACTCAAACCAATATTTTTCCCTATTTGCCTTCCCTTTACACAAACTCAAACCCACTTTCCCTAATCTTTTCACCTTAACACAATAACCAACAAATAACAATCAAACCCTGTCACTTTAACCCACTCTTCCCTTTCTGCCGAACCACTAAATATATAACTAACCCCACTTTTTCTTTTATTTGATCTCTACCGAAATTTAACCACCCCTTTATTTTTATTATTTGTTTTTTTTTTACTTATTTTTTTCTAATTCAATTTAGCTCTCCCATTTAAATAAACTGTTACTTTTATTATTATTATTATTATTATTATTATTGAATAACTTTAATTTGAATTCAAAATACCCTTCAAAATAATTTAATTACCAAATAAACCCTTTGTAATTTCAAACCCAATATTTAAAAATTGGGGGTGTTATACTCATATTGCAGTCATGTGCTTAGTTTTGTTATTAAGAATGTGGAGAGTAATGAATTATCTTGTAACATTTTCTTTTTCTAGACTCAGGTTCTTGTTGCATTACAGCATGCACATAGTAGAACAGATTATTGTGCTATGATTGATTAATATTCATGCCTTCAGATGCAACTAAAATTTACCGCCATGTAAATTGTATGGCAGTGATTCACTCATTCTATTCTCAACTAAAATTGTATGGTAGTTACAATTATTTTATGGCAGTAATTTTTAATGGGTTATTATAAATAACACATGTATATTGCAATTCATCCAATTTTCAGTCTTGTATTTTGGCACAATATGTTCTTTTTATGCTAGCCTAGTTTTCTAAGAAGTACAGGTGTTTTTAAATTGACAGATATCCCGTTCTAAGTACCAAACTCTTGGGCCATTTGTACAGTGACCTTTGCTGTTGGTATTGGAACTAATTAGCTGTTGATATATCTCTTGCTTGGTAATGGTTTACTCTTACAGATGCACAAATTGTTTTGGGAAGGGGAAGATTCCTTGTCCAAAAATTGTGATATACGTGGTTATTAGGAATGGAGGGCTGTTGTAATTTTTTTTTTGGTAGGTTAAATGGGGGTAAATAATAGATAACTAGTTTTGTTAACAAAAGTTAAAAAGGAGTCTAGTTTTGTCAATAAAAGTTAAAAAGTGTGTTAATTATTTCTATTTTTGACTAAAGGGTCTAATTTTGTCAATAAAAGTTAAAAAGATGTTAGTTTTTGTCAAAATTTATTATAAAAGGGCCTAGTTTTGTCATCTCCCCTTTACTTTATAGGGTTCCCTAAAGTCCTTTATATTGATTACTCACACCTTAAGAGTTTTCCATTCACATTCTCCTCCTTGTTCCAATACTTTTTTTTTATTCTCTTTTCTTTTTTTTCTCCCTTTTTTTAACTTCTTTTTTTATCTTTTTTTTTAATTTTTTTATTTTCTTTTTTTTTCCGTTGGTTTTTCACTTTTTTTCTTTTTTTTTTTATTTTTTCTTTCTTCTTCTTTAATTTTTTTTCTTTTAGCTTTTTTTTCATTTTTTTTCTATAATAACATATAATGTAAATTAAAAAAAAATATAGATATATGCATTCTATAATGCAAAATAAAATATAATATGAAGAAATGAATTTCTTTGTAGGAATAATATAATCTGTTTTAAACCCAAAATAAGATATATAATGCAATACAACATATAATTTTTATAAAATTAAAACAATGTGTATGCTTTATATCAATTTTTAAAAAATAAAAAAAAAAGTTATAGGTTCTAAATACATGTTATTAACAATACATGTGCTTAATGTCAAAAACAAAATAAAAAAAAAAATCTGATTTCCTGCTTCAAATCAAATAGTTACAAAGGGAATCAAGGGGCAAATCATTCCATTTTTGAAGCAAAACCAAACAACCAAAAGTATTCAGGGTGATTCCATACCTTTCTCCTTGTTTCCTTTTCTTGATTTCATTCTGTTTTCTATGCGCGAACCAAACGCCCTCTAAATTTCTCACAACCTTATACCTAATACGAATGTGCCTTTTCTTTCCATTATAGGCAACATTCTTAGTAATGCTAATAGCAGCTTATGAGTCACAATGCATAAGAACTGATGGTGTAGGTTTCTTTACCAAAGGTAGATTGGCCAATAAAGACCTCAACCACTCTGCCTGCTCACTAGCTAAGTTCATCACAATAAACTCAAACTTCATAGTAGATCGTGCTATAATAGTCTGTTTAGTAGACTTTCAACAAATAGCAGCTCCACCTAAAGTAAACACATAAATATTAGTGGAGCTCACTTCATCATTATTGGTAACCCAATTGGCATCATAATAACCCTCTAACATAGCAGGATATCCATCAAAATGCAATCCTCAATCCATAATACCTCTAAGGTACTTCATCAAGCGGGTGAGAGCATTTCAATGATCACTACCAGGGTTATAGGTGTACCAACTAAGTCTACTAATAGCATAAGCTATGTTAGGCTGTGTGTAGTTCATTAAGAACGTTAAACTTTCAATGATCTTAGCATAATTAGTTTGGGATACACTCTTACCCAAATTCTTACACAAATGCACACTATGAATCATATGGAGTTATTACTGACACTATATATCAAAGTTATTGAACTTTTTCACAACTTTTTGTACATAGTGAGGCTGACTCAAAATAAAACAATTATCAGTTTCAGTGACTTTTACACCTAAAATCACACCAGCCGCATCTAAATCTTTCATTTCAAAGCAAGAGATAAGAAACTCTTGGTTTCATTTACAACATCTAAGCATATGCCAAAAATCAACATGTCATAAACATATAGACATATTATTACATATTCAAACCCAAATATCTTTGAGTACACACATGCATTAAACCCATTAATAATAAAACCAAAACTAAGAATGGTTTTATGAAATTTTAAGTACCATTGAATAGGTGCTTATTTAAGGCCATAAAGTGATTTTTGAAGTCTACACACTTTATTCTCTTGTCCATGAATAACATAACATAGTGGTTGTTCCATGTAAATCTCTTCATGTAACTCTCCATTCAAGAAAGCAATTTTTACATCCATTTGATGCATAATCAATTTATGAATGGAAGCTAAGGCAAATAAAGCACGAATAATAGAGATTTTCATGACAAGAGAATAAGTACAAAAGAAATCAACCCCATCCTTTTGGGTATACTCTTTTACCTCTAATCCAACCTTAAACATTTCAACAGTGCCATTAGTTAAGTTTCCTTTTAAAGATCCATTTACACCCAATAAGCTTCGCCCCTTTAGGTAAGTCTACTGATTCCTACGTATGGTTAGACATAATGGAATCCAATTCATCCTTTATGGCATCTCTCCAGAAGCTAGCATCTATAGATTTTAGATGCCTCTTTATATGTCTTAGGTTCATCATCAATAATATATAGACAAACCATAAACTCATTAAAATATTCATAATCATTATTTTCTTTGATTCAACAAGAAAGGTAGTAATAAAATCAGGACCAAAACTAGTTTCTATTCTTTGTCTTTTTCTTCTTCTAGGTTCAACATCATGTGAAATAATAAGAGCAGGTAAAGACATAGAAGATGCACATGCAGGAGTAGAAGATGATGGAAGCAAATCATGACATACATCATATTTCTTTAAAGGAAACACATTTTTAAAGAATTCAGCATTTCTAGATTCAAGTATAGTATCTTTCAAACGCATGAATTTATAAGTAGCATTGTTTTCAGCATAACCAATAAAGACAATATCCTTAGTCTTAGGTCCCACACCTTCACGAGCAAAGGAAGGTAAAGCAAACTTTGCCAAACACCCCCAAACTCTCATATACTTTAGGTTTGGTTCATAGCCTTTTTATAACTCATATGGGGTTTCGTCTAACTTTTTATGAGGCACTTTATTCAAGATATAACATGCACTAAGTGCTGCCTCCCCCACATTTCTATAGGTAACCCAGAACTAACAAACATCGCACTCATCTTGTCCTTAAGGATCCTACTTTTCCTTCCAGCTATGTCATTTTGTTCAGGTGTTCTAGGAGCAGAAAGTTCACGTAACTATACCTTCCTTTTCGCAAATTTCTCTAAGGGAAGTCGAACCATATTCACCATCCCGATCGGACCTAACTCTTTTTATTTTCCTATCTAATTGGTTTTCAACTTCTGCCTTACATTTTAAGAATATTTTTCTAGCCTTATCTTTTGTTCTTAAAAGATATAGCTTGCAAAACCTCAAATGGTCATAAATAAAGGTGATATAATAATGTTTACCACCTCTACTTTCTGTGTTTTGAAATCTGCTAAATCCGTATGAATGAGTTCAAGTAATTGTCTTTCTTTGAGTTATAGAATTAAATGGCTTCATAGCAGATTTAGCCTTAACACAAATTTCAAATTTATCATTGCCATTAGAGGTAAGACTAGGTATTAGGTTTATTTTTCGCAAATGTTTTAATAAGCCAAAATTCACATGTCTTAATCTAGCATGTCAAATATCATAAGAATCAACAATATAAGCAAAAGTAGAAACTTTATTAGCACCATCATTAATATCTAAGGTGTACAAATCTCCTTGGACATACCACTTCCCCACAAATTCATCATTACAATGCAGAATAACTTTCAAGTTCTTAATGCGGGTTTCAATCCCTACTTTGTCCAAAACTAGGCTAGAAATTAGATTCTTACGAAGGGGAGGAACAAATAAAACATTCTAAAGTTTAAGAATGTTGCAGGTTTACCGTTCCTTTGCCAAGAATTTCATATTCTGCATCATTGCCCATGTACACCTTTAGAATTCCGGTGGTGGCCTCAAAATCAGCAAACAGGTCCCGATTAGTGCAAAAGTGCTTGGTTGGTCCACAGTTCACAATCCACTTTTTTTTTTATTATAAACCAGGTTACACAGGGTCGCCACAGCAGTAAACGACTTGGGTGGTTGGGTTTTTGTTTCAGCGATAATAGCCTGCTCTTTGGGTTTCTTATTAGCCCTCTGGTCACACTGGTAACACTTGTGCCTAGGTTTCCCGCAGGTGTAGCAAATCACTGACCCCAAACCCTTCTTTTTCTATAATTTTCCATGGCTTTTGAATTTCCCTTTGTTGTTGTTTTGTCTAGCCTTATTTTTCCCAACAACATCTTTGAACTTGTCAGCTTTGGAACCACCAGAAGATTCCACAAAGCTAGCCTTAACAGAAAGTTCATTAACAGAAGAAAAATTTTATCTTTCATTAGATTTGCCTCCTCAATCTTCATGTGAGAAATGAGTTTCTGGAGGGTCAAATCATGGTTCTTATGTTTGAGATGGTTGCAATAATCTGACCACTGATCTGGTAACTTTTCAATCAGTACATTGGCTTGAAGAATCTCGCACATCTTCATGCCCTCAGCCAGGATCTCAGCAACCGGATTCTAATACTCATGCATTTGATCCATGATCAGCTTCTTCTCATCCATCTTGAAATTCAGCCACTCTCCCACCATGTACTTCTTTTTCCCAGCATCATCGACACCATACTTTATCTCTAACGCTTCCCAAATAACCTTGGCAGATTTTTTAGTGTAGAACAAACCGAATATAGAGTCCACCATTCGACTCAGAATCGTGCCTTTGGCTAGCTTCTTGTCCTTCTCATACTTCTGGACAGCATCAGTAAAATCTTTGGGTTGTTCGATCGTTGAGACTCCAGAGGCCGGAGTAACAGGAGCCGAATTGGCATCAGTTGTGGTTGGGTCTTTGAACAGGATATAATCAATTTCAAGTTGTTCAAAGTAAATAAGCATTCGAGTAGCCCACATCTTGTAATTTGAACTATCCAGAGGTTTCAGGTTGTCGATTTTAGGAAGAAGTTTAAGTTGATTGGTGTAAGCCATTGCAGTGATATGGAAATCGCTTCTAAACTGAAAGAAATATAGTATATAATCACTGCGGGACAGAATGTAGGGCCGAAATCAGAGAAAGATGGAATTGTGTTTGAGAAGGAAGTGGAACCGTTTCGTGGCAGATCCACTGACTTAGAAGCGATTTCGCCCCCGACTAGTGCAACCGGAAACACAAGCGTCGCCCCCAAGGTTAACACGGCAAGCTCTTGCTCTTGTGCACTCAAGAGAAAGAGATGGAACTCAAATTTTTTTGCTCAAAACAGTAGAGAAAAGAGGAGAATTTTTCTGTGTATTTTTTTAGGAGGAGAAGAACTCCTTAAAAAGAGAAATAAGGAACCTCTCAAAACTTAATTGTCATCCCCCCATAATCGGTAACTGAAGCAAGATATGGGGAGGGAATAAAGGAGCAGTTACGGCAATTCAAACATGCAATTTGACTAATTAGTAAGTAAAGGAAGGAGCCTTGCATTACCAACAGATATTGTTGTTAGAATTGAAAGAGACGATATCCAGATTGAAGGCCAAAAATGAAGTTAATCCTGGCTTTGGTGATTACTGCTCAAGAGTGTGTAATTATGTTGTAATTTGTGTTGCTTTACTATTTGCAATGGGTATTTCTCTTCAGGGGAAAAATATGTGATTTGTGGGTTTTTTTATATTTAATGGGATTGGTTAAGTAGTAATTGAAATTGTGTTTTGGTGAAATTCAAATGCAACCTATGTTTCTAAGTAATGACAGCTTATAATTTTTTATTGTCATTTTGGGCAAATTTGATTTATGTGAAATTTTGATTAGTTAGTGATGTTCATGTAAATGATAAATCTAAGCAAAATTGTTATTCCAAATAATGCAGAAATTTGGTCAATTTGAGCATCAAATTGGCTCATTTATATGCTGAATTTCCAACAGCATATGTGTAGAAATTTAGCAGCAAATGTGGTAAAATTCCAGCAGTAAATTTGCTCATATTCAAATAGCAAATTTGCTCAAACATCAATGCACTCCAAAAGCATAACCAAGCATTCATAAAATTAAGTATAATTCAAACATTAATTCTATCCAAAACATCAATAATACTTCACTAATATCCAAACTAACATTGCTTAGTGTTGCAATATTTAAAGATGTCTATCAAAATAAGGCAAGAATACCATTCCACAATTGCACACAATCACATTCAAAACATTAAAATGCATTCTTAAGGAACTTGGCTGCAACTTGGCAATTGGCTCAACTGTGAATTATTGATTTCTTCTTGAGCTACCGATGAAGTTTTTGCAGATTTATCGATCAACATATCACTCCTTGCATGTGGATTCAACTGTAAATTAATTCAAGTGATGTCAGTTCAATTGTTTCCTTTTAGCTCTTTTCTCACTTGTGACATTATTTGGTCTTAGGTTTCGAGGGTCATCAAATTTTGAAATTAGTTTTGGAGGTCTTCTAACAAGTTTGAGCTTCTGATGAATTGGCTTAGGTTGTTTCCTTTTGGGTTTCCTCCTTCGAATCTTATACTTAACAACAAAAAATTAAGAATCAATTCCCTTGTCTCTATCTGTTGTCATTTTCAAAAACCCTAGATAAGGGAATAAGATAATTCCGTTTTTTGTTCAATTGAGAGAGAGATCAATTTTGTGTTTCTTTTTGGCTTCAAACCCGTTCATTAACGGGTCAGGTATTTTTTACCCATGGTGCCCATCCACATCAGCTTCTTGGACGCTCCACATATTAAACAAAATGGCTGCTCTTAAGCCCAAAAAGATAGCCTAATGATAAGACACTTCTTTCCTAGGACTGAGGTGTCGGGTTCAAAGCTTATCTCTATCATTTTCCCCAATTCCCTTTGTATAAGCTAGAGATAGAATATCTATGTGTGAAAAAAAAAATCTGCTTTTCGCTTAACATAGCAATTGTTCTTGAGGTAGTTAACTCTCATGAGTTTGTACAATTTTATTTTAGTCCTCAATTTTGTGCTGAAATTATTCTGAACTCCTCAATTTGTGCTGAATTATCATAAAGTTCAGAAAGTGCTGAAATTGTCTTTTGACCATGAGTTCAGACTGAAATTGTCTATTAAGCCCTCCTTACTAGACAGTTGAACCTATTGTAACATATGTTAATATAGTTATGTGAAAAGATGGGAATTGGACTTGTTTTTACAAGACTAGTTACTGCCTAAAGTTTTTTTGAAGACATCGTACAGGTTTGAACATAATCTGAAATTTATAAGCAAGTCTCGATCGGAGAATTAAAACAGATGCGTACAAACCGTCTAAAATCATGAGTTACACCAGTTACATTATGGTTTAAAAAGCAGATTACTGTAAACGTATTCCAAAGTGGCCTTTAATTTGATACAGATGTTCCATAATTTCTCAATCCGGACAGCATCTTCAACTTCATCCCCCCAAATCCTCCAAATCAAGCAGTCCTCAATGGTGGAGATACCAATATGACACCATCTCCTCTAACAAACAGAAAAGGAACAGTGCGCCTTGTAGTCTGAAATAGAAAAAAGCAGACAATATTATAGATCTATAATGTATTACTTTCAGCCAAAATATTTTGCACCAAAGAGTTTTTATTGCCTAATTCAAATCATACAATGCTAATTCAAATCATACAATGCTTTGAATTTTGTATTATCCAAAGGGAATCTAGGCTTTGGGGTAAAATTTCAGAACCATGCAAGCAGTGATGTGGTAAAATGGTAATGAACATTCGAAACTGCCTCTATCCATAGGTTTTATGCGCATTGGAACTAAAGTTCACGACGGTTTGTACTGTTCTAAATTACAAACTCTCCACTGATTGTAGGTGAAGACATCCCCCCTTCAATTCCACGATAGAAAAATGTCCACAATAAGTTAGCAAGTCTAGATAGTCCCTACTCAAAAGGTAGTTTGATGCTATACCAACGTAGTAGTGAATTGCATTTTTCAAATAATACAGCAGATGCTTCCTAGAAAATTCTGCAACTCCATTCAGTATCACAGTACAGCACATTGATTAACATTACTCTCTTACTAATACTGTATATGATTTCAACAGGAATACAGACATCATGATGAGGAAAAAATCTGTATTAGAAACATACCCGAACAATCTCTTCATATGTTTCATCATCAATTTCAACTGTTGTAACAATTTCTTCAACATCCCCAAGAATCATATTTAGATGCTGGTCATAAGCCTGCCAAACATTTGTTAACACAAAAAAATCAGGTACTTGCATAGAGAAATAACAACCGCAGTAAAACAAAAAAAAAAAAAAAGCCACATAAATGCATCAGATTTATAGGGGATAGGAAAATTTCTCCATGGTTTTCTTATGTCATTATTAAGAAATGTGAACTGTGTGCTCAAGCAAGATAGCATATTACAATTGCATCCACAATGTAATTTCATATCACAACACAGGATTGCATTTAGAACTTAGCCTTTCTGCCCCACAACAAAATGATGTAATCTAAATTAAATTATACACGTGTAAATCATAGACTACAAATGCATTTGTAACATAGACATCTGATCCTGTGCAGAAGATTTTCTTTAACAGCTGATTGTCTATCACAATACTTTCTGTGAACATCTGCAATAAGTGAGAGCATCTCCAACGCTAGTGTGAATTGCAACTAATGTGTGAAAGGTGTGAATGAATATGTAGCTGAATGTTTATTTAATTTATAGAGGTTAAATTTTAAAAAGCTCTCTCCGTTGCATTTAAAAAGCTCTCTCCATTGCATTATCTTCCATTCTCTTTTCAGGACACAATTTAATTTATATTCAATCACGGAATAATATTTAATGTAGATATCGTCTAGCAAACACTCTAGAAAGAGGTCAAAAGATTTTTTGAAAAGTCCTACTTTTCTGAAATGGCGGTTAAATTGGAGCAATCCACACTACATTGAAGATGCTCTGATAGCAATTAAATCAACAGGCCCCACACACATATTTACCGCAATCAATAAAATTTACCTGAAACCCTCAACTCCTCTCATCTGTAACTGACTATTAATACATCTTGTTTCGCCCCTATATACTTGGGATGAAAAAAGTACCACGTTGCATTGTGTTCCTCTAAAAATTTTAAGCACTCTATTTGATACCAAAGCCTACACAGGAAAAACTCAATTCCACTCACATCTCCAGATCAGCAGTCGTCTTAAAATTTTAAAAAAAAAAAGGTGTAGAACCTGAGAGTCAATAATTAAAATTTGGAGCAACTGAAACACAACAATGCTCAAAAGCCTATTAAACGATGTATAAAGGCCTAAAACCAGGAAAATAAAACCCTAACTAACAATGCCAAACAGTTAGTGAGGGGAACAATAACACGACATTGGCCTTCCATTTTGATAACAAAACCCCAAAATTTCCTTTCCAGAAGTATGAATACCAAAACAAACTCTAAAGCCCTTAAGAACTAAATATCAAATACACAAATTAAAAACAACATACATGAAGTTTTCCACGTAGTTCACGCTCAGACCGAAGCTTCACATAGATGCGTTCATCCAGGCTCAGTCTAATGAGATCCAATGGTTCTTTGACGGCACTCTCTTCTTCGCTTGCCATTGTTGTCCCTGCAAAGCATGTACTTCAGTGAATGTATCTGCTAATTGTTTTACTTTTCGAAAGGTTTTATATGCTGAATGTGAGCAGCAGGCAGATATTCCTACCCACTAAAAAACAAAATCCAGACCCCATTTAGGAAAATAGGGAACTCAAACAGTTTAGAGTTACACTTACATTACCCAAATCCAGTTAGAATACCCAAATCCCAATTCATAATTGACTCCAGAACTCAAACCAAGTCCATACATATAACACACACACAAACAGGTTTGAACATTCCAAATGAATTTATGATACAAACATTTTCCATAAATAGTATGATACAAAGACAATCGTTTCTGAATCTTATCTAAATGAAAGAGTTTAGTTCGTATTTGTAAAGAAGTAATTGAAACACCACCAAAAGCTATACATTTGTACCACATGTTCACATTTGGCTACATGTTAAACAAGTAAAAGGCAACAATGCGCTCTTAAAACTTTATTCAACATTTGACTATCAGACTAATAACTGTAATATAATAGACTTAAATCTACTTGAGAAAGCTATTATAAAGAAAAGGTGTAAACAATAGACATTTAAACACTCCACATCAAACTTTTTCAGTAAATGAAATCATGCAAACAAGATTATGGTTTATAGCTTTAGAGGTAAAAAAGGTTTATGGATCGATCATTAAGCTCATTCTGCAAAATCCAAGTGAATTCTCCGCACTTCAGAGGCCATACCAAAACTATTGGACTCAACTAAAGAAACACCAACTGATCCAATCAAACTTAAGCTAAGCAGCAACATTCATAATCATTATACATGGGCGTATAAAAAACTTAGGAAAACCCATTGACCTCATCAAAGAGTAACAATAATTGTCTTTATATGCAGCCAAAAGAAAACAGAGACAATTATCACAGAGAGATTGACATAAAGAGGCAATAATTTCAACCAAAAACAAAATGAAAATTCGTTAAGAAGACTTAAAATTTTAGTTCTTAGACTTTAGGCAAACAGAAAATCAAGCCCTGGAATCCAAAGTCATACACAATTTCATAAAATAATTAATACAATTGAAATATAGACTTAGGGTTTATTACCAAAGATTGCAACAGATAGCAAAACAAATGACTCATCAGAGAGTAGATGGAAGGTGAATGAAGAGAGGGAACTGAGAGGCATATTTTCTGAATGAGTAGAGTTAGACAGGTATAGGCCCTGATACTATCTGAAGGTACATCGTTCGTATGGGGTATGTGATGGATTTCTCTTCCCCCCTTTTTAGTTAATCTTTAAACACAATCCTGCTTAGACAAACTAAGTTAGTTAATCTTTAAACACAATCTTGCTTAGACAAAATGAAATCATTCAATTATGAAAACAGAACCACTTTCACCACTTATAAAAACAAAACAATTTCATCAAATTAGACAACTGAAATTGTTCAATTAATACAAATAGAATTCACGATATTCATACCATTTCAGTCAGATAGAGCCTGAACCATTTCAATCACAGAATCAATTCACTCTCAGTCACAGAGAACCATTTCAATCACAGAGGTCAATCATTTCAATCACAGATACAGAACCATTTCACTGAAAGTAAACCTCTGGTGTATAACAAATCAATATATTTACAAGAACCAACAAACAGACACAGGACCTAAACTCATTATCTCAAACATCCAAATAATGAAACGAAAATGAAAATGAAGGTTTAAGAAGTAAACTGACCTGGAAAAATGAAGAACTCGACAAAGCTTCTTCAACCTCGACGACAAACTGACAGCAGAGAGGAGGAGAGGAGGCGAGCTGCTGCTGAGGGCTTCGCGTCGCGTTGGATTCCTGGAACGGCTTTGCCGTCGGTCGGAGGATGTAGAGAGAGTAGAGGGAAAGTCGAAGTGTTTAGGTTTAAGTCTCGGGCGGTTCTTATGCTACGACCTCCGTATTTTATGATTCTTTACATTTCTTTTTCGTCAATACCTAACACAAATCAGCTTTTCACCAATACCAAGACAGAAATAATAATAAACAATTACTAATCCTCTAAAAACTTACTTTTTCACTAATACCAATAAAAAAATAATACTAAACAATTACAAAATTTACTATAAATGGAAATATAAAGAACCATAAAATGCATCCAAAAAAAGAAATGTAAAGAACCATAAAATACGGAGGTAGTAGCATAATCCTTCCATACAAATCGAGTAATTACTCAGCGCCAAAACATTATCTAATGGTAAATGTATATATAACTCTAGGCAATAGTCCCTTTCTCCATTAAAAATAATTAAGTAATAATAACTATGAATTTTCTTTTTTTGGGACCACTTTTATCAATTAATATTTTGATCATTGGCTAGGTTTTTAGCTCACATTTGATCGATTACATATTCCAAAAATTTAATTATTTTAGCAAAGTGTTTGTATATATATATATATATATATATATATATATATATATATATATATATATATATATATATATATATAT
>CATIWJ010101535.1:0-12124 GCA_949640765.1 Croton laevigatus
AAAGGATGGTCATGAGAATCTTTTTATTGGCTGCATACAACAACATCGTCCAGTCTCTGCACCCACGTGAAGCTTCCCTTGCTCACGTCCCCATACAGATCTTCCGTATCCAAAGTGGGGCCCTGTTCTATAACCCAAACACCAAAAAAAGCTGGCCCCACTTTCTCTCGCACGTGTCGACACTCACGCCATGCACGTGATATCCACGTGTTCACCTTCTTCGCCTTCCTTCCCTCGTCCCCGTTGTCCTATAAATTCAAAACCTGTATATTATATCCTAGACAGTGGCATTTTGTCAGGCTCCGAATTCATATTATTCTATTCTTTTTCTTTCTATTTTTATTATATATTTTCATCTTATCTGTAATCTGCTACTCTTTAATTTCTTCAATTTTAAAAAAAAAAAAATTCCTGCAAATACACTATATATATATGCAACTGCAACGTGCTAAAAAAGCTCAAGAACCACCGAATCTCTCTGCATCCTCATGCCTAGCCGTATCCGTATCATATCTTTAAAGCGTTATCCGGCTTACGTTAGCATCCGCAAGCTTTTTTTTCTCCCTTTCTTCTTCTTCTTCTTCTTCTTCTTCGTTATTATTACTTACTTTTCCTGCTGCTAAAAATACAATTACGAACCTCCTCCTCAACGTCAGCCCTATTCCTACGCCGGTGTGCGCATTTCTCTTATCCTTCACCACTTCTTTCCTTTTTTAATTATAATTTATAACAAACGCTAATAATAATGGTTACTAATAAGCTTCTTCTAACTTTTGCTATATGTCGATTAATTGTAACCGTAGGGTTGAACGTTGACCCCGCGGAGTTACTCCGTCTCGGTGTCGATGGTCAACTTAGCGTTGATCCGTCGGACGTCGAAACCGCTTCCGTCGACTTCGGCTTACTTAATAAAGACGAGCCGATGGCAGTTTTGCACCCTGCTTCAGCCGAAGACATAGCGCGGCTGGTTCGCGCGGCTTATAATTCGGGTCGTGGATTTACGGTTTCAGCTAAGGGTCATGGGCATTCTATAAACGGGCAAGCACAGACGAGTAATGGAGTAGTGATTGAGATGAGCCGGTCGAGAATAAGTGAGGTCGGGCGGGGGAAACCGGCGCCGCCGCAGGTTTGGGCGAAGGAGATGCATGTGGACGTGTGGGGTGGAGAGCTTTGGATAGATGTGCTAAGGAGCACGCTAGAGTACGGACTCGCACCAAAATCATGGACTGATTACTTGTACCTTTCAGTTGGTGGTACCTTATCAAATGCAGGGATAAGTGGGCAAGCTTTTAATCACGGGCCTCAAATTAGCAATGTTCATGAACTTGACGTTGTTACAGGTTTAATAATTCTTTTTACTATTTACTTTTGCATGGCCGTTTATTAAAAATATAAATATGGTTTACTGTGTATATTTTTTTAGGGAAATTATATACCTCTCGCTTTGAGAGGCTCTCGAACAAATTTGATTTTGTTTTTTTAGCTCGGTATGGTAGATTATTTATACTGAGTTGTGATATTAATTTTAATTATTCACAGTTTATAGATATTTACTCTATATTGTAAATTAAATATAAAATAATTGAAACCGTTAAATTTATATTTATATGAAATTTATAATACATAGTTGATTTCTGTAAAACGTCACCACATAAAAATATAGACAATTTACCGTGTTGAACCGAGAAAAAAAGAAAGCAAAAAGAAATTTGTTCGAGAGCCTCTCGCAAGCTAGCCGGACCCATTTTTTTTATCATTAGCAATTAGTTGATATAACTGTTTAACTAATAATTAAAATTGTTGATGTCAGGAAAAGGTGAGATTATGACATGTTCAGAAGAAGAAAAGTCAGAGCTGTTTCATGCTGTTCTTGGTGGTTTGGGCCAATTTGGTATCATCACTAGAGCCAGAATTGCTCTTGAACCGGCACCTCAACGGGTACTTATATTTTTTAATGCTAATATGAAAATATTTTTAATAAACTTCTCCATTAGTTGTTTTTAAAATAATTTGACAGTCGTCAATGTTTGAAAATAATTTGATGCAGTTAATATAATAAAAACCAAGAAGGTCGTCAAGTTAGCTAACTAGGTATCCATAAGGATCTAAAAATTGTTACTTGTATCGATAGAAATGAAAAAGATCATATTATTGGTTGGTTGGTTGGTGGGGCATAAAAAATTTAGATGCTTTTAATTTTTGTCCTTTTTATAATTTTTCTTTCCCTCAATTACATCCACCGAAGCTCTAAACAATTTATAATGGAACGTAGATCATAAATTAGAAATTGGATGAAAATAAAGTTGTAATCTTTCATATTTTCTTAAAATACCATAATTTATTTTGTTAAAGTTTGAGTATAAATATAAGATATGATTTGTCTCATTTTCTAAGTCTATGTTCGTGACTGCATTTTCTTTAAGAAAAAGATGATAATTTTGGTTTGGTTGATGGGTCCATTCGATAAGAGCTTTTTAACTCATTCAAACGGCTGTTCTAAAGCTGGCAATGTTGTTGACGTCTCCTTTTGCCATCTTACTTAGTCTTTTTTCTTAGTTGGTTTTCGTTTTTATTTATTTATTAGTTTTCCCTTTCTTGTTTTTTTTTGACAGGTGCGGTGGATTAGAGTACTCTACTCTAGCTTCTCGTCTTTTACTATGGACCAAGAATACCTTATTTCCCTCTATAGAAAACCTTCTTCTCAAAAGTTCGATTATGTTGAAGGTTTTGTTATCGTTGATGAAGGCCTTATTAATAATTGGAGATCCTCTTTCTTCTCCCCTCGTAATCCTGTTAAAATTTCCTCCATTACTTCTAATGGTGGCGTTCTTTATTGCTTGGAGGTCACCAAGAATTACGATGATTCTACTCGCGACACGATTGATCAGGTATCCATAACAAATCCAACTTGTATTTCCATCACCGATTACAGACGAGATGATTTGTCTTAAAATAAATAAATTATATGACATTAGAACTAACTAACAATTGTGAACATATAGAGTAATATAAATAAATTATATAACATTAGAACTAACTAACAATTGTGAACATATAGAATAATATTCACTTTTAAATTAAAAGATCTCATTTTAATTACTACTAGTATAATTTTATAACATATCCTAACTAATTGGTTTTTAACTAGTTTAACATTAATTATAAATTAGAACCTTCTATTCCATCCTTAGCATATTGTTGTCATTTAGGGCATATCCAAACATTAAGTATATATAAAATCTATATTATGGTTGGGCCACTTCTACTATTGATTACATGATTAAGATTAAACACTAAGTTTAGATATTTTAAACCTTAACTAGTATAATTAATTGAAATGCTAGAAAACATATGCAAGAAAACATGGAAGATCTAGTGTAATCTATGGAGTCTTACTTAAACCTAAGATTGAACTCAACCTTTTTTCATTTTCTATTAGTATTAATTTTTTTTTAAAAAAAAATTAAACTAAATCTAGGTCGGCGACCGGTACCCACCAAATATTATTCTTCACTAATCATCTATACATTAATCAATCAATCAATCAATCTAGCTTTCCTTAATTAATTAATTAAAACTGATTCGAATCAAGCTTATCCTGACAAAAGCAACTGTCCTGTATCAGCCCTTTTTTGGGTGTGTACTTTGATTATTATTATTATACTAATCAATTTAAGTTTAATTACATAAAAAATTAAACTAATCATGTAATTAATAATATAATAATGTGCAGGAAGTAGAAATATTGTTAAAAAAGCTGAATTTCATACCAGCATCAGTGTTCACAACAGATTTGCCATACGTAGATTTTTTGGACAGAGTTCATAAGGCAGAATTGAAGCTAAGGTCAAAGGGTTTATGGGACGTACCACACCCTTGGCTTAACCTCTTTGTACCCAAATCAAGAATTGCAGATTTCGATAATGGAGTATTCAAGGGCATTTTGGGGAATAATAAAACAAGTGGACCTATTCTTATTTACCCAATGAACAGAAACAAGTAAGTTTATTTTTTCTTTGGTTATTATTATTTAAAAAATTATTATCTTAGCAATGCCGTATTTTTAATGCATGTAACATGCAAGTATAGTATATTATAAAGTCATGACATATAGTTATCGTCAGGTGTCGTAATGTTGTGGTCGCACATTTTCGTACTTTCTAATAATAATAATAATAATAATAATAATAATAATATATTATTATTATTATTATTATTGGGAACCTTGGTAAAGATAGGGTCTCCCTAATAATTTGCATGATAAAAAGAAATTAATAAATCACCTTTCTATTATTGCTTGATAGCTAAAATAAGAGAAATGCTTATTGCAATTATTAATAAAAAAATAGGTAGTTAATTATTTAGATTATGTTTGGCAACCTTTTTTTTTTACACAAGTTGGTAAAATATGCTAAGCACTATTTGATGTGTGATAGCATAACTATTTAGAGGTTTTGGCATTTTATGAAAAGTTTACAGAGCCTATCTATTATTATGATGCAAGTAGAGGAAGTAGGGTTTGGAAGTTTTGCTGGATGTGATGATAAGGTTGAAGAAGAAGAAGATGACACGAACATAAGCATAAAAGAGGTGGATGGTGATAATTAATGAAGATCATAAAATGGTAATAATCACTAATAAGAAAAATACACCAAAATTGAAAGCTAATGGTGGTCCATAAAAATGAAAGAGAGACACGTGGAATGTATGATGGGGCAAGTCTACGTGGCCCACATCGAAGAAAGATGAATATTATATTAACATTCAATGTAAGATAAAAAGAGCCTGCTAGGATTGATAAGCACTTTTCAGATTAGTTGAGTGGAACCCAACAAATCGACGGTAATGATCTAACAAGTGAGAAGATTCTCATGTCAGGAGATCTTCCTGCGGGCCCGCTCTCATCCTCTAATTAGGATCGTCTTGTTTCTTATGGTTAACTTAGTTACTTACTTCCACATTCATTTGAGTTAAATCCTTAATTTTACCAACTCCCCTCCAAAAAAAGAATATTTCTTGATATAATAAAATTGAATTAATTAAATGTGATCCGGTGCAGATGGGACCAGCGGAGCTCGGTGGTGACACCGGAAGAGGACGTGTTTTATTTAGTGGCGTTTCTAAGATCAGCCTTAGACAATGGAGAAGACACACAGACTTTGGAGTACCTCAGCAATCAGAACCGTCTGATTCTCAGATTCTGTGATGATGCGGGTATCAACGTCAAACAGTATTTACCTCACTACACAACGGAACAACAGTGGGTGGACCACTTTGGAGATGATAAGTGGTCCCAGTTTTACCGCAACAAATTGGAATTTGACCCTCGGCGCATTTTAGCAACCGGCCAACGTATTTTCACTCCCTCTTTTGCTTCTCCTTCTTCCTATAGTACGGTGGCCATGTGGTGACGACTCTCACTCGCACATATTTTTCCCACTTCACAGATCACCAAACCATATAGTAGTAGCAGCAGCAGTATACTGACTTAGGAATATAATTCTTGTACATAATGGCAAAACGGTAATCCAAAAAATAGTTTCCCTTTTTGAAGCAGTAATAATAATATCATTGTGGGTTACTGGGCTTTTATTAGGAGATAAGGAGAAAGAAAAAGGAGAAGATGGGGTTTGCAGAAGATGGAGAGAACATGTCAGCAGCTCCTGACTGCTAGCCACCTTTGCTTAGTTGGTTAGCACTGCTCTTTTTAATCCTATTGGCTTTAGTAGCTACTTAGCAGCCATCATCAGCCATGTATTTCCTCATGTTACAATATATATATATATATATATATATGGTCATTGGTAGGGATTAGAATGCTGTAATTTGTAAATGTGCCGTCTAACTACTGCTTATTACTTTAAAAGGCCAATACATAAGTTCATTGACCGAAAAATCGACCAAAAATGAGATGCATAATAATAGTAATAGCTATAGAATCAAAATCCCTACATATTATAGTCGTTTTTCATGTTTCTGTAGCATTTGTTGGCTGTCCCGTCATTTGTTCCTCCTCTGTTTCTTATTTCTTGTCGGTGATGGCATGCGTCGGCTAATCCCTGAGTAATAGGAATAGAGGATGCACACTTGCACGTCGCACTACAGCAAGCTGCAAAGGTTAGACAACACTGTTAAGATGTAAAAATAGGGAAAAGAATCGAAAGGCGTGCAACGAACTCCACAAGTTCTAAACAATTCACCTTTTGTACCTCTCTGACTCTGATGTAAATTAGTCAGAAGTATCCTCCTCTCCTTCGAGTGGTTTCCCGAATTTCCTCAGGGCCAAGGAATATACTGTTTTCCTCTTCACTGACATTCCTTCAGCTAACAATTTCGCTGGCTAGATTCACATTAATATACTCAAATCAGACATTTTTTGCCTTCAAATCTTGCAACGCACAATCAAAGGAGAAATGCTGGCAAAAGTCGCAAAAGGGAACAATACTTAAATATAAATGAGTCCAAGATGCATGTAATGTAACTATTATTCATTACAATTGTGATTCATCAGGCATCCACATATCAATTTAATAAAAGCAACTTCCAATGTTTATGCAAGAGTCAAATATCAAACCTCTCAAGTGTTCAGCACAAGTAAAATAAAACTTCTACCATATGATAACTTATATCTGATCAAGAAATCATTATCGAAGATAGGCTGTGTCCGCTGGATATCAGGTCTCTCAATTCATGCTCGAGCATGCACTCCAATGGAGTTTCAACCAACTACATGATCTTGTCTTCGATTAGCATTGTGATCTCTCCCTTCGGTTTATGATCTGAAAAAACTTCTTTTGCTTCTTCTAGAGTACCCCGCCAAAACTGATCAACCATAAGCATTCTGATATTGTTACAGGCACACGCATGCTGATAGCATGTAAATCTAGCATGTTTTGGTTCCTTAATATGTGCCTATTTAGCATTTTATTGTGTTTAAATTGCTGAGCTATTATTTGATTTTATATATTTTGGTTAGGGATTGCAAGATTTGATGAAAAGAAAGCATTTAGAGTATATTTGAGGAGTTTCAATGCATATTACCTATTGCTGGAGTTTTCTTAGACCTTTTTCAATGCTGATAGACTTCGCTTGGTGAAGGCTAATAGTCAAAACAAAGAATTACAGGCTACATTTAATTGAACACTGAATCCACAGATTTAATTGACGTTTTGGGCTCAAATTATAGCCTAGGAAGAAGAATTAAATAACTTTTATTGGACACTTTTATTATATTATTATTTACCATAATTTTAGACAATATATAAGTGTGTTTTAAATCTTTTGTAAGTCATTACTCCTCCCTAAAATAGTTTTAGAATTTTGTTCTTATTTTCTCCATAGCCATTAGGGTTAGCCTCTTCCCTTCAACCAAGAATTAATTTGAAGTTGATTTTTTTCATGTTTGTGGAATGTTAATGCTCTTTATCTTTATTTTTTAATTTCTATTGCATTCATGCTTTTACTGCAGCTTATTGAAAAATTCAATCCTTAATTTATTTTATTAGTTGACTAATTTAGCTAGTTGATTAATTGATATGATGCATATAACTAGTCAATGAGATTAAATCTGTAATTGTTTAGTCGAGTTGATGCAAGTTGCGATTAATATAACTTAATTGTGATTAGACTTTTAAATTATATTACGGGTTCTCCTAGAATTTGTTAGCTAGGACAAGGTCTTTCTAGTGTTCATTGAAATTGACAAATTAAATTTTTCGTTGTACTTAGGATTGTTTGTTAGCTAAGGTTTATTATTATATCGTATCTTAATAATCTATTAACATGGAAAGATTGGTTGGAAAAATGTTTCCTTTGGCTATAACTTGTCTGTGATTTGTGACTGTTAAGTTATCTTAGAGGTAATGATCAAAGACAAGAATTTCATACCGATAATTATACCTTTGGTTGTAATCATTTTTCCATTGCTTTTAACTTTAATTTCCCGCTGTATTCTTTTAATTTTATTTGTTTTCATCAATTCACAAACCTCCCTTATTTTATTCTAGAACTGTAGGACTAGACTTAACCAGTCTCTGTAGAATCGATCCTACTAATTGCTTACACAAAATCTTTTTGAGTAAGTTTTTATTTTTTGTTGGATTTAACACCCATCACATGCATGCCAACCATAGAAGAATATAGATGCCACACCGACAATAAAAGAGTTTATGTGCAACACAATATTATTTGCTTGATTTAATAAGGTCCTAGAAACACTATAATTGTACTTCCAAAATTTGATTACCAAGGTGATAATTCATGAAAATATCAATCTAACATGACAAGTTGACAACTTCACATACATGCAGCAACGATTATGCAAAATTAATAGGAGTATGATCCTAGACTCCAAAATTAATTCACAAGACTGGTAATTGACTAACAAGGCACACAATATAATTAAATATCATTTTACAAATATTATGACCAAAGGCTATGCTTGTGCATGAAGCTCCCGCTACATGAAGGGTCTGGGGAAGGGTCAGACCTATTTGGGTCTACTGTATACAGCCTACCTTACATTTTTGCAAGAGACCGTTTCCATGACTCAACTTGTAATCTCTTGGTCACGCAATGACAATTATACCGATGCACCAAGACTCCCTTTATCAGATATGATGATTACATTCCTATGTTTTATTATAGTTTAGTGGTTCTGTCTACTTTAAGTATATATCTAGAATAACTTTTCACTACTAGATAAGAGCAAAACTGTTGCAACTTTATGACATCTTTGCAACACTTTAATGAGCTCAAATGAAGGTGTGATTAATAATAAACATAAAACCTACCTCTTCATGCATTTTTGTCATCTCCCGAGCAATGACATATCATCTGCAATGCAAACAAATAAACAGTTACAACCAGCCCCAACAAATAATCCACATTGAGTTTTCATATGAAAGCATAGAGAAACAAAAAATACTGTAATCTGTGATTCAGAAATCTGATCCAAGCGTAATGTTGACAAGAAAAGGGCTATAAATTTAGTTCTTACTGTAGGGACAACTTAACAATTATATTAGATGTTAGTTCTTTAGAAATTAGATCATTTCCATTTCAATTTCTCCACCTGTACTTCAAGGACTTCTTAGCTTAAATGTCGTTATGCAATTCTAAAGTTGGGTTGCTCATGAACAACCTGTATCCTCAACTTCTTTGTATTGATTTTTTATTTTATCTATCAAGAAAATAGGATTCTTAAAATGGTGTTGTTCACTTGCTCTCCACGAAAGTGTCATAATTCCTTTGAAGTAGGTTAGCTATAAGAAGACATGGTTTGCACATAAAACCTTGCAAATTACAAGTTTGCATTTCTCATAATAAATAGAGTTTACCTAGAAACCAAGCTTTGAAATTAGATTATATTAAAGGCTGGAAGACTCAAGACAAGATACAAAAATCAGCACTAGAAAATTATATCTAATCAATAACTAAAAGAAACCATTCACCTTGAATCACTAAAATGTGATGAAGTCACTTCAAGAAACTGAGCAAGCTTGTGTAGGGGAAAATAGAATATTTGTGTTCTTATTTCATTTGCAGAAGCCATAAGCCTCTCTCTCCTAGACTTAGCATGCTTCGAAAGAAACCCAATTGCAGTGCAGCGGTGTTTAAATATTATGATCTGGTAATCTTAACGCCACTAGAACTAGCTTTTTGGAGATGAGTCACACGAAAAAACTAACCATGTTGAGCATGAAAAATATAAAAAATGAACATTACCAAATGTAAACTCATATATGTTCAAGCCTGAAGCAGAAAGAGCTGTTATTACAGCTGAAGGTCCAGGGAAAGGAATAACATGAATATTTCCATCCCCATATAACTTTGCCTGCAGCAACTTCCAAAATGTGCAAATGCAATGATTAAACTCTATCCGATAACTTAAATACTTTAAAAAAAGGCTCTAAGATAAATAACAAGGTTAAATAAAAGAGTTAATTCTAATTTAAAGGTATAATTACAGAAAGAATACAAGGAATGAAGAGAAGCAAATAATACATTTGCATGGAAAAGTGTTTCATTAAAATCATTAAATGAACTCTTTTTGAGGGAGAGACTATTATAATATATACAGTCAAGTTAAATCACTCAGTCTCGTTTGGTTTCATTGTCCATTTACAGGAAACGAACAAACATGACTCATTCCAAGATTTACAACCAAATAAAGAATCATTAGAGTTACATTCAAGCTCCTCAAGCTCAAGGAGCTTTACTGTTTGCATTGATTTTATGCCAGAGAGATCTACTATGGAAGCCATTTCTCTTCTAAGAAGACACTACACCAAAATGGTCCTAAGCCAACGGCCAAGATTCGTTGCCTTAACTAGTAAAACCGTTGTCTTCTCAATAAGGCAACGGTTCTACAACCGCTGAAGATACTCGCGTTGCCTTTTTAAAAAGGCAACGGGCAGGACTAGCTATGGCAACGGTTTTTATAGGCGATGCCTATTTATAACCTAAGGCAACGGTTTTTTCTGTAATAAAAAGTAACGATTTTTCACTAAAAGGCAACGGTTTCCTATCTTGAAAAGCCAACGAATTTTGTAAAAGGCAACGGTTTTTGATTTTGGAAAAGCAACGGCTGGTTCACTAAAAGACAACAATTTCTCATCTAGAAAATCCAACGGTTTTTAAGCAAAAGGCAATGATTTTTTATTTGGAAAAAGCAACGGTTTTGACAATAAAGCAATGCTTTTTTTTAGTATAAGCTACAGTTTTTTTTTAATAGGCAACGACTTTGAATTTGTCAGGTAACGGTTTAGAATACCATTGGCAATGGTTTTTGAATTTAGCTAACGTTGTGTTGAAAGGAAAAAAAAATGATTTCAACTTGATTAGCACTAAACAACAATTTTCAATTAAAATATCACCATAACATTCTTCAAACATCACAAACAAATGTCTTTCAAATGTAGCAAAAAAAAAAAAAAAGTTTCAAATGACTTGAATGACTAGCCTAGAGAGTATCATGCCCTCCGGAATTCTTTCTATCATCGTCATCATGTTCCTATAAAGAAAAGAATAAGACAATTTCAATTAGTATCCAATCATAAAGCAAATTTATATTGATATAATTTTATGTTGATAAATTATTAACATAATGAAGAACTAACTAATTTCCATATGTTAAATCAAATAAAAAAAACCAATAATTACATATTAATCTTACCGAGGATTCATTTGAGTGATACAGTTCAGCATTCCTAATAGGAACTGGAAGTTGCTGAACTGTGCTAAAGGCCTGATCAAGTGCACCTTTTAACTGTTTTGGCACATTCTTCACATTTAAGACTTGTCAATGCTGTAAATAATGAGTTTTTTGTTCAGGTTAAACAACATTTCACCCTAATGCAAAAAGGTCTATATATCCATCCTTAAAAAAAAAACCTGATTTTCACAAAATTAGCAAAAGAATGAAAAACTAGAGCACATATATACATACCGGCTGTGTTTTGGAGTTACATTCAATGTAAGCAGGAGATATAAATTAGACAGTAATACAATAGAGTGACTATATAAATTAGCAAAAGAATGAAAAACTAATATTACAAAGGGGACGATTAACTGCAAGAATCATGAGATATAAATTAGACAGTACTACAATAGAGAAACTATATAATCAACGCCAATAAAGTCTATTTCATTACTTACTCCCTCCTTTCTATTAGCAGCAGACTGCAAATACATTCTTAAATTTTTATGGAACTCATCTGAACCTAAAACCATATAATTCAATATCTACACTAGAACCTGAACATATAAAATATCAAACCACGCAAGTTCAGATATTTTAACTTTTCAAGCTTTATTCTAGCATAGGGTTGTTTCATCAATTCAAACTTCAAGATTAAACAGTCAATCATCCCACGAGAAACAAACATTTCAAATTCCAAAATTGGAAGACACCAAATATATGTATTTTTGAAGAGAGCACCAAATATATGTATAAACAATTAGTAAATAGCAAATAAACTTGCATTAAATTGGAATTAGAGTGGAGTACATACCTTATCAGAGCTGAGTTTCGGCAGACTCTAGTTTTAAACTCCAAAACTAATCAACGAAGATGAATCAAACAAATTCCAACCTTGTTTCTGAAGCTAATATAATGCCTAAT
>CATIWJ010101554.1:0-38489 GCA_949640765.1 Croton laevigatus
GCAAGTTTGGTTAATCCTGAACTTGTAGGTCTCCGAAAGATGTGAAAGAAACAGGAACTGATAAATAGCAAATGGGCCCGAAGAACTTAGATCGGCATATACTGTGAAGACAAAGTCAGCACATGCAAAGTTAGGATAGATTAAAAAAAAAAAATACCCTTATTATTGTAATTTAAGTAGACAGGATATGAATTATGTAATGTGGCACTTCTTAGTTCGACTGCAAATGGTCGGGGTAAGGGGTGTTACAGTTCAATTATCTTTTGGTTGTTTTTTTTGTTGTTTCTAGTATGGAGTAACTTAGTATATGACTAGAATGCAAAACATGTTCTTAAGGCAATAAAATGATCTATTTTCTTTACTTTCATATTTATTATATTTGCATTTGATTACGACTTATTTCTTATAATTGCTTGGCCATCTTTTATGACGCCTTAGTTGAATATTTTGCAATAAGAGTTGGTTTATTTGATAGAAATCTAATCAAATTCACTTAATACCTGAGAGTTATAATGTGATATAAACTTCTTTTATATTTAAAAGGTTAAAAAGGTAGAACAAAAAGCTTGAGCATTCATATTTGTCACTGCATTGCGCGAGAACGAATTTAGTCTTTGTCTATGAACATTTTTGGTTGACTTAGAGATGAGGACCAAAAAATTTATGTTTGTCTTCCAATTAATCATTCATGGTCTATTTAAGTGGTCATTGTATTCTGAACATGAATGTTTTCTAGTCATATGTTTTAGTTATTGATAAATCACTTTCATTTATTTGCTTTTATCATTTGAGTAGTTAATTTCATAAATTATTTTCATTTTGGTAAGCCTAGTCATCCTTAGTAAGCAGTCTTGTTATATTCAAGAAAAACCGTTCCTTGTGTTTGACCGTTACTTGACCACTGTATTGGGTGAAGGTTATTTAGTATTTAATTTTGAGATGCAATCCTACCCATAGCAACTAGTTTTTTACTAGACATTGTGGTCAACCTTTTTGACTGAGGGTTCAAATGTCACGGCTGCTACCTTGAAGGGGTGGGCGCGACACTTTTCATTTTGGCTACTGGACTCATTTTCACTATTGCGAGTGCTAACCTTGCCTTTTTTTCTGCTTTGAAGAAATTTAAAATTCATAATTCTAATCAATTTTAGTAAATTTTTATACAAGAGAGGAGATATTTATCTTAACCTCACATCACAAATAATTTTTGTCGTGCGTTGTATGTTGGTTGGCCCTTACGAGCAAGATATTTAAGATTAAAGAACTACTAATCAAGTTTCACTAATTTGTCAAAAACTTAATTATTATATAAAAATATATTTTTTTGAAAGAATATTATATAAAAAATGTGAAATAAATTATTAATATAATTATTTTCAAATAATTAAAATAAAACTAATATTATAAGATAATAATTTTAAAAATAATTATATTCACAATTATTTAAATAAGATTATCAATCATTTACGTGAAGAAAAAATTTCTATATAACAAAAACAACTGTTCTAATAAGCAGTGATTGGGGTTGAAAGTTGAAACTGCCCGTGCTGAATTTACCATTCTCTTTAATTACTGTTCACTATTATAAAACAATCAGAATACTGTAATGAATTTGTATATTTTCACTCAGTGGCCAAGGCTGAAATGCATTCGACATTACAATCAAGAATTTAAGATTTAAGAACTAGAGTTGACCCTTATGATTTACGCAAAGACGATCAGATTCACAGGAGCCCGTTTTACTTTCAGAAGAGAAAAGGCAAAAAGTTTGCATCTCAGATGCATTATTATAAAATACCCCGTAACGTAAAGGCAAATTTCTCGCCTGCGTATGGAGCTTCATATCTCAAAATTTTTAAAAATAAATTAAAAGGAGTAATAATTATTTTTAAAACTCAATTATCTCATTGATCATACTTTTATCGGCAGCAACAGGGGAAAGGAAACCGCGTACGTATTTCCGAAAGCAACATTTACCAATTTGACAGACAAAAAGGTGTAAATAAATTAATTAAATGAAACTTCAAGGGAACTTATCCACCGCCCACCCCAATTCCTATAAATATCCTTAAAAATACACCCCCCCTTCTCATATTTTCTTCTCGCTGCCACAGATCGAACCGAACACAACTTCTCCGGCTCAGCTATGTCGACTGTCGCCTTGAAGCCTCATCTTCGATATTACAGAAGAGAAAATCCTTGTTGCAGAACCAAGATCCTTAAACCTTCCTCTTTGAATTTTTCTCCAAACCTTCTCTTTAATGGCTTCCGCAACTTCAAGCCTTCTCGCGCCCTCACAATACGAGCAACTTCCATCGACACGGCTCTTCTCGACACTTTCAAATCCTCTGGTGTCTTCTTCAAAGAGACTTTTCCTCTCACGCGAACTGAAATGGTTTCCACTTCCTTAATTCCTTATTTCTAATCATACCATTTTCGTATGCATGTGCATATACTTGTACATATACGTATACGTACACGCTTTGTACAATTCAATCAACGATGGAAATCTTTTTTGTGAATAGAGTATCTGCTCGATAGGAATGTGTATCTTTACTTTTTTTTATTTACCTACTATCAAATCAAGGAACAGAGCGTGTGACTGATTGAGTCAGTCCAGTTGCAGTTCTATTTTAATTTTGACTGAAAATGTTATGTGAGTCTTGAAAATGATTTTGATGTTCATTGATTTGGATTGGAATGGTAGGTTGAGGGAAAGATTTTCGTAAGACTAGATAAAGAGAATGGTCAGCGGTATTGGCAGCTTAGCATAGGATGTAGCCTCCCAGGAAAATGGATTCTTCATTGGGGAGTTTCTTATGTGGACGATGTTGGCAGGTTAATTTTGTTTGATATTGTAAATCCTTTGATTATGCTTTCGAGATTGGATTTAATCTTCACATGACATGTAGATAAGTGTTTCCCATTTTCTAATGATATTGAAATTCTTGTTTTTTATGTATGTTTATTTTGGTGATGTAATTATTCAAATCTTGCAGTGAATGGGACCAACCTCCTGAAAATATGAGACCCCCTGGTTCTGTTCCTATCAAGGTAATGATCACTGCTCCTAGTAATGCAAGTGTTGTCCTCATTTTCCTCTTTCAAGCAGAAGTGTCAAGATGATTTTTTCAGGACTATGCAATAGAGACACCACTAAAGAAATCATCAGATGGGGACTTGTTTCATGAAGTGAAGATTGATTTAGATCCTAAAAGTTCGATCACATGCGTAAATTTTGTTTTGAAGGTTTTAATTGTCGACATTTTGAACTCAACTTTCTAATCTCATGTTTGCATGTATCTTGACAGTGCACTAATTTTTCTGTGTTTCCTGTTTGTGTTGTTACAGGATGAAGAAACTGGAGCTTGGTATCAGCACAAAGGGAGAGATTTTAAGGTGCCTCTTGTCAACTATCTTCCTGATGCTGGCAATGTAGTTGGAGCAAAGAAAGGCTTCAGTATATGGCCAGGTTGTAGAAATCATTTTAGATGTATTATAGGGCTGTGATATTTTATAAGCTTGTTTCTGATAGTTTTAAGTTTTGTATGACATTACGGCCCTGCCAAAGTTTCTTGTCACCCGATTTAGAGAGAGAGAGAGAGAGTGAACCATTCATTTGATATGTTTCCTTATGGTTGCATGTTAATCTAGTTCTGTAAAGAAAGCAGTTCCTGAGTCTAGACTATTAACCGAATGGTGAACTTAGTCTGTGGGTCTGATGTGGAAATTTGTGGTCAGTGGTTTTGAAACTTTGATTGAATTCTGTTAAGTTGATGGTTTCTTCCCTATTTTATTTTTTTCTTGGAAAGTTCATGATCTTGAAGGAGAGCCTTGGCGTAATGGTAAAATTATTGATGTGTGACCAAAAGGTCACGGGTTTGAGCTGTAGAATCAGCCTCTTGCAGTAAATGCAAGGTAAGGCTGCTTACATTTACACCTTCGGGTGTGTGGCCCTTCCCTGGACCCAGCGTAAATGTGGGATGCCTAGCTGCCTTTTTTTTTTAAGTTCATGATCTTGCCTACTACTTACCTGGTTAAAGTTTAACTCAATAAACATATGGAATATATCTAGAGTTGGCATAATTGCAAATAACTATGGAAATAGAAAACCAAATCAGATGGTTGACCGAGGTATCCAATCCAATGGTTGGTTGCTATCTTGGGTTGTTGACAGATGGGCTGCAGCTAGGTGTTCTTTTCCCTTCTGAATGTTCCCATAATTGTCTTTCCTGTCCTGTTCAAATTTTTATGTAGCCATAACTGAGAATCTTATGCTTCTGGTTGATTCTAGGGGCATTCCTTTCCAACATGCTTCCTATTGCAGAAGCATTGCCTTCTAATGATCAAGATAGCAGCAGCGGATCCAAAGATGCTAAACAAGAATGCAAGCAGCTAGAAGGGTTCTATGAAGAGCAGCCTATTTCTAAACAAATATCTATTGGGAACTCAGCTACTGTTTCTGTTACAAATTGCCCTAAGACAGATAACTACATTCTTTATTTAGAAACTGATCTCCCTGGAGAAGTTCTTGTTCATTGGGGAGTTTGCAGAGGTGAAAATAAAAATTGGGAGATTGCTGCTGGCCCACTTCCACCAGAAACCACTACATTCAAGGATAAGGCATTGCGGACTCTATTACAGGTATGTGAAACTGGAAGAGTAGGCGTTCTCTCAAAATAACTGAAAATATATGATATAGAATCATTTTAGCTTTTCCACTGATATTATTATTGCAAGTTAAATATTCATGAGGTGCGTGTGAACTTATTTTGGATGCTATTACTTCTAACTTAGAAGCTAGTAAAGATGTTACACAAGTTCTTTCACTATTTTTGGGGCAAAAAAAATTTACTATTTTGCTCATTATGCGTATTGCTCTATAATATACTCAAATGTTGCTACAGTAGTTCCTATAAATTGCTAAAATATGAAAATTCTGGCACTAAGGACCTGTCAGTTCAATTGCCCTTACTTCTTTCCACAAAGCTTAAATTGTTGTTTGGAGTTTGAACCTACAGAGAGTGGGTGTGGGGAACAGCCTTTTTCCCTCTTGGCAGCCACATATGAATCAGGAACAGATAAATTATTTGTTGTGCACAAAATTCTGTGCTGTCTTTGTCAATGGACTTTATTTGTGGTTGTTCTCTTTCGTGGTTAAACTTGGGCTTGTTTGTCACTAATATTAGAGAGAGACTTTTCCCATCTTTAAATCTTTCTCTGGGCAATTAGCTTGTGTATTGAGTGGATGTGCTTCTGGAAGTGTGCATTTATTGTGCTCCTTTATTTTCTTCGTCCTGTATGTATGTTTAACACCTCTTCATGGAGATACTTGCCTATGTGAGCTTTTGTGGATTCTGGTTGAGAGCACTGTTTTGCTTGTAGTCACATGTCAGTTGCATTTTTCTTTTGACTTTTATGCTACCTAGTGAACTCCAAATTTAGTGCCTTAAAATTGTTATGTTAAGCAAGGTATCGATCGTTCTCTTTCAGAGTGGCCATATCTTGTTTTTATTTTTCCATTTATGAGTTCTCCTTCTGTGCAGCCAAAAGATGATGGAAATGGATCTTCGGGCCTATTTACTTTAGATAAAGCTTTTTCTGGCTTTCTTTTTGTTCTCAAGCTAAATGAGAACACTTGGTTGAATTATAAGGGAAATGACTTCTACATCCCCCTCTCAAGTTCTAGCAGCTTTCCTGCTCAATCTGGACTGGGACAATCAGAAGGTGCAGTAGCATCTGGTCAGTCTGTAGGTTCCGTAGAAAGTGAAGAAGCTTCTCATACTGCATATACTGCAGGGATAATTAAAGAAATAAGGAACTTAGTAAGTGGCATTTCATCTGAGAAAACTCGGAAGACAAAAACAAAAGAAGCACAAGAAAGCATACTTCAAGAAATTGAGAAATTGGCTGCTGAAGCCTACAGTATTTTCAGAAGCTCTACACCTACTTTCACTGAGGAACTTGTTTCAGACTTTGAGACAACAGTGCTAACACCAACAGCCCCCCCTAAAATCAGCTCAGGCACAGGCTCAGGCTATGAAGTCTTGCTCCAAGGCTTTAATTGGGAATCTCATAAATCTGGAAGATGGTACATGGAACTCAAAGAAAAAGCTGCATATATATCTTCTCTTGGATTCACTGTAATTTGGTTGCCTCCACCAACAGAATCTGTGTCTCCTGAAGGGTATATGCCGAGGGATTTGTATAATTTGAATTCCAGGTATAATTATACGAACTTTGTAATATTCTTTTATAGTTTTTGTTTCTTGTTCATTTTTTATCTTGGTCAAGTCCCAGCTACTGTTCCAAGTCTGGCTATTCAAACAATCCATTTTATTTGCTCTAGCATATTTAGTAATTAGCTGTTAAGAAAAGATTATATGGTCTGTGGATATCTGCTCACTCGATTTATCTTCTCTTATATTGGACAATAACATTTCCTGTCATATTATATTGTTTATTGTTCATTGGGAATGATATAAGCCTTCTTTAAAGAAGCTCCTCAAGTAGTTTCCATTTCTTTTCCTCAAAAATGGTAAAGGGTGCTGTTATAAACCAATGGATAATATTTGACTTATGTGGCCTTTATATCAGATATGGAACTATTGATGAGCTCAAGCATCTTGTGAAGAGTCTCCATGAAGTGGGTCTTAAAGTTCTAGGAGATGCTGTCTTGAACCATCGCTGTGCACACTATAAAAACGAAAATGGTGTATGGAATTTATTTGGGGGTCGCTTGAATTGGGATGATCGAGCCATAGTTGCAGATGATCCGCATTTCCAGGTACCTGAATGTTTGATTCTGGAAGTTTGACGTCTTTAGTTTATTCTTTAAATGCCTGTACTTAAAAAAATTTACTTATATTCAAGATTTTACTTTGTTTTTGATTGACTTTAAGAGTGTGCACTGAGTGTTAGGATTTGATCAATTGCAGTTCTGTATATGATGGTTATGTCTAGGAGAACTACGCAGTGCTATATAATTTGAATGTTTATGTACAGTTGTTTCTCTCATGCAGGGTAAGGGCAACAAGAGTAGTGGAGATAATTTCCATGCTGCTCCCAACATCGATCATTCACAAGATTTTGTGAGAAAGGATATTAAAGAATGGTTATGTTGGCTAAGGTTTGTCCTTCTCTTTTTCTTGTCATATGTGAGTGCAAATCCTTTTTGCATTTATAGGGAAGGAAACTAAACTTACATTCAGACAAAAAATTCCTTGTAATAATCTCAAATCAGTGTTTCCGCTGGTCAAGCCATTTTGAGAGAGTAACGTATTGTAGAGAAGTAAATGCTAGGATGCTGTTTAGTTTTTTAAAAAAAGAAAAAAATGCTAGGATGCTGGATGCCTGTCCTGTGTGAAAACATTATTGTTTATATGGCTCAAGTCAATAGGGTAGTTGTATATGACTTATTTATGAATTCAAGCTCTCCAGCTTTCTTGGCCTTTGGATGAAAGCAAACTTGAAGCCGTACACGATATAGTTTGGATTTTCATTTTATTTTGGTGGTCCTTGATATTCTCCTGGCTGATTGTCAAGCATTGTTGACTCTGGATGCCCAACATGTCACACTCAATTTGCTGAAGATATTTTCGTTTATATCTGGTGCATTAAGCCTTTTGCCATAACAATAAATGTTTTGTAATATTGCTTGTTACATTTGATATGCAGAGACGAAATTGGATATGATGGATGGAGGCTTGATTTTGTTAGAGGATTTTGGGGTGGTTATGTCAAGGATTACATGGATGCAACTGAGCCTTATTTTGCTGTTGGTGAATACTGGGATTCTCTCGGCTATACATATGGTGAAATGGATCATAATCAAGATGCACATCGACAAAGAATTATTGACTGGATCAATGCTGCCACTGGAGCTGCTGGTGCATTTGATGTCACCACAAAAGGGATTCTTCATTCAGTAAGCTTTCATTTTAAAACTATGAAATGCTTCCTTGTTTAGAACTACCACATTTTGTTTGTGGGTAATTGCATAATTGTTTGTGGGCTTGCTTTTGCTAACTCATGTATTGCAATGAAGACTCTTGTAATAAATGAAAGAGAAAGGTCCTCATGCCTTTGTGTCAACTTAGTTGGATAAGAACTGAATCTATGAGTGCTCGTGTGCAGAAAGTGATTGGGTTTAATAAGTAATCTGATATTCACATCATTCAAATGAGAATTCAACTCTTACTAAAACATGGTCTATTCACAATTATGATCATTGTGTGAACTACATCATTCCATATCATTTTCTGAGAGCACTAGGATTCTATCAACTGTTTAATAAGATATTGTAGCTTAACCTCCTTTTTTTCCTCTTTTTTTATACTTTGTGCTATTTATATGCAAAGCTTCAAATCGATGGATATTATATTTACTGCGAAGAGTTTTTTCAATATAGGCACTGGATAGGTGTGAGTATTGGCGGTTGTCAGATCAGAAGGGAAAGCCTCCTGGAGTTGTGGGATGGTGGCCATCCCGTGCCGTTACCTTCATTGAGAATCATGACACTGGTTCTACTCAGGTTTAAATTCTTGCTTTTTAAAATTCTGATCTTCTGATTCCTCTACTCTTTCTATGATCTGGCAGGAAAGAACTGATGAGACTAAATGTAAATTGCAGTGTCTTATTATTTTATGTTGCATGAAATTATGAATTGATTTCTGCTTTGGTCCTTGGATATTATTAAATAATTACTGTTTGCTCAAGGCAATAGTCATGATAGCTACTTTCAGTCTTTCCGCTTCTCCTTGTAATTTTTGAAGCACTAGTTGCACCGAATCTTTAGCTCATTGTAGTGTTGGTTTACATATCTACATTTAAATGAAATTATTATTCTTATGATTGGCCAAACACAATAGGACGAAAGCAGGCTGGGTAAACATGAGGGTACTCTGTGGCCATCATTGGGAAACAGGTTTCTCAACATGAGAGGCTGATTATTAGGACAGAAATGAAATGCAGAGTCTTGATATTTTTTGTACTGTCAGTTTAAATTGTGAAACTATTTTATGACTTTGTATCCTTATGTCCTGAAGGGTCATTGGAGGTTTCCTGGTGGAAAGGAAATGCAAGGATATGCTTACATCTTGACTCATCCAGGAACACCAGCTGTGTTCTATGATCACATCTTCTCTCATTTTGGATCTGAAATTGCATCCCTTATCTCCCTCAGAAGCCGGAAAAAAATCCACTGCCGTAGTACGGTAAGTATCAGAGAAGAGCTGTCTATCTTTTGCAATAATTTTTATGGGTGACAAATCCCCAAGGGGATGAAATTAAACAGATAAGAGTGGAATTGAAAAATATTTACCGCTTGTGCTGGTTTTTCTTGTTGAAGGTGAAAATTACCAAGGCAGAAAGGGATGTCTATGCAGCAATCATTGATGAGAAAGTGGCAGTAAAAATTGGACCAGGTCATTATGAACCTCCAAGTGAATCTCAAAACTGGTCATTGGCGATTGAGGGAAAAGATTACAAGGTTTGGGAATCTTCTTAATATCTATACAATTACATTGTACAAGTATGTATAGCCGAAAGTGAATGCTGTCGAGCAAGTTAAAGGATATCCAAACAAGGTGGTCTACTCGTCTGAAATGGTGCGGTGCCAACCCTCTTTGTTCCAGTCACTGTCACTTCCCATTTTTTACTTCACATCAAATGGTGAAATAGAGTGACTTAACAAAGGAAATATGGCAGCTCCACCTTGAGAACAATGACTATATTATGGGATTGGAGTATATATTTATTCATTTGTAATATATAATGATGGATATCAAATTGTTGTAACAACGGCAAAAATAAAGCTGGCAGGAACTGTACAGTATAATTGTGCTTCTGTATTGATTCTGCAGAATTATTGTATGGTAAATCATTCATATGCAAGATGCTAGTTTGAAAACGAAAGAAAATACTTCTCAAATAATCCTTACCAATACAGCTTCAAAAGGAGCTTAGAGCATCTCATGGAAATTTGATTGTTGCATTGTATTTGTAGGCTAGCTAGTACCTATTCTAGGTCAGTTCATTTTTAGTTTCAGTTTCAGTTTCAGTGTCAGTGTCTTGTAAGTTGTATCAATTTACTGCAATTAAAATGTGATTATTACATATTGATACAAAATTAGATTTCCAGAATACACTTTTCTGTGTAACTTAATTTGGGTTTGGAGATCATATCCCGCAATTAATCACAAAAGTAAATCATACAACCTCCCAATGTGACATTTGAGCAAAAATAATGAAGTCTTAAACTCCAAATCAATAATGCATTTGTCCTTAAAACTCTGCCTCAAATAAGAAACAACTCCAAATACCATACCCAAACATTATTAATTTAATTGATGGTTTAGTACCAATCAATTAATGGTAGTTTATGCATTAAATCATGACAAAGTAAATCTTTGTTGTCTAATTTTAACAGAGTAATGTTTAACTGCAATTAAATTGTTTAAATTAATAAATATAAACATTTTAAAAATTAGACATAAATCAAAAGCAGAACCCCTGTTTGGTATTTTTGCGGCAGGATGTATTTCAGCATTTTGAATGAAAAACAATACAATATGCCTACAACATCCTCCTCCATGATCCAATGTAATGTGACATTTTTTGAATATAGAAAAAATAAAATGTAAATGGTTTATCAAAGAGTTTGTGGTTTCTGAATTTATAAATGCTGAAGTGAGCAAATCATAATTCATAACTTTTATTTTTCGGTTATTTTTCTAAATCTAGACAAACTCTTTGCTATTTTTATTTCCTTCAAAAACAAAAAATTTTCCGTGATCAATTCCAATGGGTCGTAATTTACAATTTTTTTCTAATTTTTTTTCAAAATAAATTGTTGAATTATATGTATTGAGCGTTGAGAACAAAAATAATATATTATATTTTGAGAAATTTAACCTTATATTATAAACTAGTTACAAAATAATTATATACTGATGAATTTGCGGTAAGTGATAATTTAAAATATAGTCACATTTCACAAATTGTGACCCATTATTTTTTATTTCGAGACTTAATACAACCAATCCAATGGATTATTTTTTAAAAAAAAAAAAAAATTGAATTCGAGCCTTGCTCTTTATTTAATGGAGTATATGTGCTTAGACGATAAATCTGATTTCGAATTATTTTCCTACTAAAAAAATATTGCAATTCCAACAATAATCATACTGTCTTTCCTTGGTCTAGGGCAGACAATAAGACAACAACAACATAACATTTGAAACAAAAAAATAGCAAACAGTTTGTCTAGATTTAGAAAAAACAGCGATGGTATTCCATGATTTGCTCTCTTCGCCATTCCTAAATTGAGAAACCACAAACTCCTTGATAAATATTAAGATGCGGCGCAGGCCAATGGAATAATCTTTGCAGGCTGCCTCTTGCTCCTGTCTCTATCTCTTCAAACGGAGGCTAATTGCAAGTTAGCCTCCTCTCATATATACTTGGCTTCAAGATTTTCTTGAAACCAAGATATATAAATAAAATTTTAAAATAAAAAATCCAAAAAATTTAAAAAAGACAGAGAAAATCAATGGAAACTCTGGATCGGAGTTTCTTTCTGTTGGTTGTTTTGTCATCCTTTGCAGTTTTGGGCTATGCTAATCTTCCAGAATTTGATGCATATTGGGGGCAAAGAGCTGAAACAGCCCAAAAGCACACCCTTGAGGCTTATAATCCCTATCCATTTAACGTCACCGATCAGCTTAATTATCAAGTTCACAGGTTAATGAATTACTTTTCACTTTTAATTACCCTTTAAGCTTTCTTAATTAATGATCGAACTAATCCTGTTTAATTTTTGTGACAAGCAGGGCAACAGAATTTTCCAATGGCACGAGAAGGCACTTGATTGGCAAAAGACACAAAAGAAATCATAATAAAGTTCCATGCTTGGCTACGAATCCTATCGATAGATGCTGGCGCTGTGACCCGGACTGGGCCAGAAAGCGTAAGAGGTTAGCCCATTGCGTGCTTGGGTTCGGCCATAAGACCACGGGTGGTAAACATGGGCGGTTTTATGTCGTTACAGACCCATCTGACGATGATATGGTTAACCCTAAACCCGGAACCCTGCGCCATGCAGTGATCCAAACCGTACCCCTTTGGATCGTTTTTAAACACAGTATGATAATTAGACTAAACCAAGAATTAATTATGACTAGTAACAAAACCATTGATGGTAGAGGAGCCAATGTTCGTATCGTAGGTGGCGCTGGAATTACTCTCCAGTTCATCAGGAATGTGATCATTCACAACATCCACATTCATGACATTGTTGCTGGTTCCGGAGGGATGATTAGGGATTCTGTTGATCATTATGGACAAAGAACTCAAAGTGACGGTGATGGCATTTCCATATTTGGTTCTTGTAATATTTGGATTGATCATGTTTCTATGTCGAATTGCCAAGATGGGATCATTGATATTATAATGGGTTCTACTGCTATTACCATTTCCAACTCCCATTTCACTAATCATAATGAGGTAATATTTACTTACCTATTCTATTATTCATATTATAAATAAATAAATAAATAAATATATATATATATATATATATATATACACAAACTTAAAATAATCATCTGATGGTCAATCAAATTGTGGCTTGTTGATCATTCTATTCCACATAAATTGTGAGATGTGGAGATCTTGAATTCAATTCTTTTCAACCATATTACTAGCACCAATTCAGTGCAATGCTTAAAATCTACTTACGTAATCCACATTATTATTTAGTCATTTACTAACTTTCTTTAAGTATGATAAATAGGTGATGTTATTCGGCGGAAGTGATGGGTATACCGGGGATAGCATGATGCAAGTAACAGTGGCGTTTAACCATTTTGGAAGAGGATTGGTGCAAAGAATGCCAAGATGCAGGTGGGGTTTTATTCATGTGGTTAACAATGATTACACTCACTGGCTTATGTATGCTATCGGCGGTAGCCGGAGTCCTACCATTATTAGTCAAGGCAACCGATTCATTGCTCCTGATAATATAAATGCTAAGCAGGTAATTAACTATCCAATTTTGGTTAAAAAATGTTGTAATTTGCACTACAAGACTTCACCACCGAGGATTTCATTTTTCTCGTTGTTTCTTGCTGATTGCGTCGCTATCATCATCGTGTCGCTATCATCATCGTGTCGCTAATTATAATTTTTTTTTTTTTTTGGTGAAATGTGAAGGTGACAAAGAGAGAGTATGCCATGGAAATGGAGTGGAAGAATTGGAATTGGAGATCACAAGGAGATTTAATGATGAATGGAGCATATTTTGTTCAGTCTGGAAAACCATTAACTAGCTTGCAATTCTCGAGAATGCAAATGATAAAAGCAAAGCCAGGATCATGTGTGACGAGGCTTACTCGTTTTTCCGGTACACTGCCTTGTTGTCGCGGAAAAGCTTGTTAGAAAGGTCCACCATTTGTTTTTTTAATTCAACATTATTCTTGTGTTTAGAACTCATCAGGATTTAATGTAGTGTTTGTGCAAAACAACACAACTCTGAGGCCAAAAAGATAATTTCGCATATACACTCTCACACCAACAAGCAAGAAGAAATTATTTACAGTTACTAATTTTATGTTTTTATTTTTAAATTTTTTTATTTAATTTGCAAGTTTTTTTTATGTAGTGAAAATATATGAAAGCAGCAAAAAAAAAAAAAATTTAAAAATCTGTATTTACTGCGTGATTGAAGTGTTATATATATTTTGTCACTATAATAATAAGTTAATTATGAAATTATTGTAAATATACACTTGGAAGTTGGAACTAATTGACATTACAATTTAACTGGTTAAAATACTAATAATTCAGATTATGAAGCAATTTTGATAATTTCGCAAATTAAATCCGATGGCAACTCAATAATTTTATAAGCTTAAAGTCAAAATCAAACTAAACGCTAAAAATAAAATTTTAGAAAACTCATAAAAGAAAAAAAAATAAATAAATAAATGCTGGGAGGTTTAAAGTTACATGCTTTAATAGTTTTACTCTTGATCTGTCTGGACTAATTGTCAAGAAAGTTGATTCAAATTTGATTTATTAGATTTATGGAATTCTTTTAAATAATTTTTTTTTTCAAACCAACATTTAGCAACTACACCAGAAGCTTCTGTATGGTTTAATTAATTATTATAACCCTAATTGCAGTGATTAGTAAAAGTATATTATGAAGTTATTGGGTGAGATGGCATATATTATATAGAAGACACCGTCCCCAAATTTAGACCATCAAAATTTTTGTATAGACGCATTTGTCCTCGGGGCATAAACATTTAGAATTATGGATATAATGAGATGACGAAGGATACTATGCATTTCCCACTTCCTTTTTTTGTCTTTTTACACTTTTACGTCTTTTATCCTTCAAACAAATCTCTTTTGGAAGCACATTAAATATAAGCCAATTTCAGCTTTTGTCTTAATTAAGCTTTATATTTTGTCTACTTCAATCTATTAAACATTTAATAACTAGAATTAGTGGCTAAAACAAAAGCATATTAAAATTAATCTGATTCCAAACGGTTAGTACAAAAATAAAAACTTGTCCAATATTCAAATTGTTTGATAATTCCTAAGATGTAATCACAGAATCAATGATTAATCACATTAATTAATAAAATAGAGTATAGGGATAATTTTATAATATGCTCGTCAAATTAATGTAAAATTGAAATTTGTCTGAAATGGTATAGTAAACATCGAAGAAATGGAGCATTTGTGACAAGGAAAAAACAGATTAAGTAAAAATACAAATTAAAGAACGTTTATATAAATACTTTGAACATGTTTTCAGTCTCTTAAACTTAAAAATTAACAATGGAAATGGTAGCTGGAAGCAGTAATCAAGCAACTGGAAAGCGTAACAACGAACTGTGCTTCATAGAAAGTGAAATAATGGAAACTAAAAGTGTGACGAAGAGACGAAGAAGGGATGTTTGTGTAGCTAATGATCAAGAAAAAGGTAATCAAATGATTCAAACCACTACTGCTACTGCTACTGCTACGACTGTGAAGAGAAGTTCCAGATTTCGCGGAGTTAGTAAACATAGATGGACTGGACGATATGAAGCTCATTTATGGGATAAAGGGTCTTGGAATCCAACACAAAGAAAGAAGGGCAAACAAGGTATATTTTTTCCCTTCTTGGTTTAATTAAATTAATTGATTAGTATAATTACTAGTTCTGATAATGTTTTCTATGTTTTTGTCATCTGGTGGCAATTTCTGGACTTGAAATTTTGGCTTGGAACAGTTTATCTTGGTAAGTTATATTACTTTCAGATTCAAATTTGTAATTTTTTTTTTCAAATTTGGTCATAGTTTCAATTAATTGCTGATTCTTTTGTTGGTAACTGAAACAGGAGCTTACGATGAAGAAGAATCTGCAGCTAGGGCATACGATTTAGCAGCTCTCAAGTACTGGGGAAGTTCAACTTTTACAAATTTCCCGGTATAATTATTATATCTCTTTATAAAACACAATTCAACAGTTAAAACACGTATTCTTATCTTTAACGGTTAAAACACTCATTTTTATATAAGATAATTAGAATTTTATTGTATAATTGAAGGTTTACTTTTGTTTTTTTTCTCCTTGTAGGTATCTGACTATGAAAAAGAAATTGAAATAATGAAAAATGTCACAAAAGAGGAGTACTTGGCTAGTTTAAGAAGGTAGTGGTTAATTATAAATTATGTCTCTTAATTTGGTCATTAATTATTGTAATAGAATAGAAGAATTAAGAATAAACATTCTTAATGATGTAGGAGAAGCAGTGGATTCTCAAGAGGGGTATCAAAATATAGAGGAGTAGCAAGGCACCATCACAATGGAAGATGGGAAGCAAGAATTGGGAGAGTGTTTGGAAACAAGTATCTCTACTTAGGCACTTACAGTAAGTTTTGTTTGGTTATATAAATAAGAATATCCTGTACAAGTATTTGATACCAATAATAATATTGTGCAGGTACCCAAGAAGAAGCTGCACATGCTTATGATATTGCAGCCATAGAATATAGAGGCATAAATGCTGTAACCAACTTTGATTTAAGCACTTACATTAGATGGCTAAGACCAGTTGCCGGAGAAGCCGAATCTCTGGCAGACAATGCAACCGTCCAAGAATCAAACTCTTTGTCAATTCCAACCTTTTCCGATCAAATCAATCCATCTAACAAAATGATACCACTTTTTCAGTCTCATAACAATCACTATATTACACAAGATTTAAACACACCTTTAAAACAATCAGAACTATTTATAGCAAATACGCCTATTACTATGGCTACTCAATCATTATCGTCGTCGTCGTCATCTTCTCCAACTGCACTTAGTCTTCTGCTTAAATCTTCCATGTTTAAAGAGCTGATGGAGAAAAACTTGAATGCTGATGCTGATTTTGATGAAAATGAAGAGAAGGTAGAAATATTATACAATGGAACAAATAATAGTCTTCCTTATTTGTACTCTTCAGATGGGGACGCATCATTGCCTGCTTTAGAGACCCAAGAAGAGAATCCATTGCCTTTGTATAATAGAACAGTGATCTAGAATATAGATTAATTAAATGGAGTTTGCTTAATTAATTTCTTTCTTTAGTGTTTGAATAACTAACGATGTGCAGACTTTTGTTCGAAAGAAAATTGATTTAGAGGCGCTGCCTTATTATTATGTACATTAATTTCATGGCTTATTGTATCATAAAATTGCGCACTTGCCTTTAAATAAAAAGGCTACTGTAACATCTCCCAGTACATATTGGCAAAAATACTATTTTGTCCCTGTATTTTATCATAATTAACTATTTTTAGTAATACGCTAACAAAAGGAGAATTATAAGCAGCATTTACAGCTTATTAAGAAATTTCATCTCCGTACAATTTTATCAGCTAAAAGAAATAGCAAACACGTTTTTCCTGGTCTAATCCTTAAAGAACATGCAAAATAAAATTTTAGATGATGTGGAAAAACTTAAATTTGATTGGTTAAATTTCAAATACAAATACTGGGGAAGTATTTTTACCTAAAATTTTCCTATTAATTTTTTTTAAAATTTTAAATTTGATTGGTTAAATTTAAATTATAAATACCAATTTTTTTTCAATTAAGAACTAACACTAATATTTATTAGTTGAAATTAAATAATACAAATTATATCATAATTATTATTATTATTATTATTATTTCTATAAAAATCCTATTTAATTAATTAGAAAACTAATAATATCAGTAATTAAATAATTAATAATACTTAGATTGATTAGGAAATTTTGTTAAAAAGAATTTAGCAATAAAACATTTTGAAAAATTAAAAAATTTACAGTTTATAATAAATAAAATAGTTATAATATAAATCTTTTAAACTTAAAACGATTTATTATTAATGACTATATATTATTTTTCAAAATATTAAAAAGCATATAATAGTTTATTTATTTATTATATTGTATATTTTTTATTAGATTTAATTTTTTATTTTTATTACATATATACATACATATATTAAGGATTTGTTATTAAATACTTTTAATACATAAAGTGTTAAATTATGTATTTTTTTTTTAAAAAAAAGTATGATTTTGAGATGAAAAATAGAAAGAAATGTACTAACACATTTTCTCTATAAATAAAATTAGAAACTTATATAAAAATTATAACTGAAAAATTGAATTATTTGATAGAGTTGACAGAGCACATATTTTTTTTTGTTTCCGTATGCTTCACTCAATGGTGATTTTTTTTTTTTTTTTGGCCACAGTTCGACTCCAGATCAATCTTTTAACAAGTCCCACCAAATGAAATCCAAAAGCAAAGTTAGATCTATCATTATCTAACAAACAAACTAATTCCATAAATAACACATAAATGCTTTTCAAATAAAGGAAAAATATCTTCATTAAAAGAAAAAAATAAACCCTTCTAAAGAGGGAATAAAACCTCACAATCTAAAGAACAATTTAAAATCTACGCCAAAAGAAAATAAATTTTAGCAGTTTATTGAATAAAACACATAGAAAATACAAAGAAAGCAGAAGAAGAAAAAAAAAAAAAAAAAAGATAAAGACTACTACCGACAAAGAACACCAACAACAGCCTTATGGGAATCATAATCAATTATTATATTGACACATAACTTTAACCGTAAAAAAAAAAAAAATAATAATAGTAATATTTTAATCTTTATTTGCATTCTTATTTTGTTTAAAAATTGTTTCCAACATATTTTTTTTAACGAATTTAAATTTTTTCAATTTAATATTATAAGGTTATATTAAGAATGGTTGAAATTTTATTTGTAAATATTTCAATGAAGTAAAAGTCAAAATATTTCTCGAGTTCGATACTTTGTGAATGTAAAAAATCATTGTTGAGAGACTCACCCACCATAGTCAGGTGTGCAACCTGGGCTGACCAACGGATTAGTCGGGGCGAAACTCTAAATATCATGGCAGGCAACAAAAAAAAAAAAAATCAACTAATTAATAGAATGTTAAACTTTGTGCTATGATGTGCCAAAATAGTGTGGAGATAGTTATAGAGTAACTAATTTTTTCGATAATTTTTATGCAGTAGCTAATTTATTAAATGTGTTAGCTTAATTGATAAAAGTGGTTTCTTTCAAAAATAAAAAATTACTACTTTCGTATTTTTTATTCTTTACATCTCAAACAGCATGATTAGATTCAAGTTTGGTGTTAATAATTTGATGGGTTGTGTTAAGTAGATTAAAATATTATTTATATATAACTAAATTACAGTAATCATATTTTATAATTAACCTAAACATACTTTAATTTACCTAACCCAACCCATCAAACTATCAACACCAAACTTGAATATAATCATATTGTTTGAAATGTAAAGAATAAAAAACAGGGGTGAGCAAAACCGAACCGTAAATCGAAACCGAACAGAACCGATTTGGTTCTTAAAAATCATGAATCGAATTTTTGGTTTGGTTCGTAAATTTAATAAACCGATTTAAATTTTACATGTAAAATTCGGTTAAAACCGATTTCGAACCGAAACCGAAATAAAATTCGGTTAAAACTGAATTTCGATTTGGTTTTCGGTTAATAAATTTTACATTCGGTTTTGAACCGAAAATCGATTTTTGATTCGGTTAACCAAACCGAACCAATTTTACTCACCCCTAGTAAAAAAATACGGAGGTGGTATTAGTTGTGTAAAATCTTACGGATTAGTGTTTTTTTTTTTTTTAAACTTTTACAAACCTATTAACCAACGTATTAGAATTTGAGACAAACTCGCAGTAACTAATTTATTAAGTGTGATAGCTTTATCAATACAAGTGGTTTCTTTCAAAAATAAAAAATTATTAATTGTGTAAAATCTTACGGATTAGTGTTTTTTTTTTAACTTTTACAAACCTATTAACTAACGTATTAGAATTTGAGGCAAACTCGCAGTAACTAATTTATTAAATGTGTTAGCTTAATTAATACAATTGGTTTCTTTCAAAAATAAAAAAATATTAATTGTGTAAAATGTTACGGATTAGTGTTTTTTTTTCCAATAAATATATTTGTCTCAGTCTAAGACATCTCAGTAGGGGTCTTTTAATATTTTTATTAATATTATTTATTTAATAATTAATATAAAATAATATAATTACTTCTCAACCCATCCCCCAAATCCTTCGGTTCAATTCATTCTAACGTTCAAAAATATCCAAAGTCCAGTGGAGCTCTCTCCGGCGACGATATATCTTCCTTTTCATCTTCCCCCGCCAACGCCATTTCCAGATGGAGCTTCGCCGTTTGGCGGCATTACCAGCACTTTCTTGATAAGACTGTTCCTCAGATCCTTCACCGATGGACCGTTTGTCTCTTCATCGCTCTTATCTACGTCGTACTCGTGTACATCATTCAGGGTTTCTATATCGTCACCTATGGCCTTGGCATCTACATGCTTAATAATTTGATTGGATTTCACTCCCCTCAGATTGGTCCTGAGATCCAAGATGGTCCTACGCTTCCTATCCGTGGATCAGATGAGTTTCGTCACTTCGTTCATCAGCTTTCCAAATTCGAGTTCTGGTACGACTAATCACCCCAGATGATGATCTTTGTTGCTTCATTGATGTGCATTTACTGGTAATTCCTAATTCATGTGAAATTGGAAGTAAAAGAAATGTTCATGTGAGGGAATTCGAATTTGATTTAGGGTTTTTTCTTGGTGTAGATAGGGAGATCAATCAAGTGCTTTATTTTTGTTTATTATGAATAATGTGCTGCTTACAGTTGTAGCATGGCCATTTTTCTATAATTGTCTCTTTGAATGTGGCCAACGTGTTTTCGATCGACTCCAATATTAAAACACTTCTAATATACTAAACGGCAAAAAAAAAAAATGGTTAGTTTAGGAAAAATTTAAATTTAATAATATATAATAATTTCCTAAATTTCAATTTTGTTAATTACTCCATATATTACTGTGACGAACAGAACAATTTGAACTACAACTAATGGTTATTGTTTTTTAGTGATTTTCAAATCGATGAGGATTAGGATTTTAGAACTATGTAGATTTACTTGTTTGTAGTTTAGCCTTAATGCAATGTAACCCATCCATACGTAGAGTTCAAGATATTGATCATCAATAATGATATCATTGTTGTGAATAGCTTCAGTATCTGTTGATATGAAATGATTTCTTTTGAGTGTATAGAAGTACTAAGATTTTTCCTTTTTCAGACTTCAAAGTTTTGAGTATGAATAACTTCAGTTTAAGTTGATCTGATGTGTGTTCTTATAATTGGTCATATTGTGATGCATGCTTCATTTATCCTTTCATTATTTGCTACAGCTTTGATTTCTACTGTTAAATCCTGCAATCCAACTAATGCTCAATTTCTACTTGAAATGTTCTTGATTATATATATGAGATTTTCCTAGAGATGACAACAACTAATAATGTCTAATGGAAGATAGATTTTAGCTTCCAACTTTCCTTTTTATACTGTTATTAAACTAAATATGAGAAGCAGATTATTCAGTTTTGGTTTCCATTAAACAGTCTATATCTTGGTCTTTGTAATTCTTAATACAGCATTCTGTATTTTGTATTTTTCATGTACTGAAGTTTTTTGTTAAAGATGTGAGAAATTCAATACACTACAGGAGGAGCATTATGTTTCGAAGCTGGATTATGCTTGGCCACAGGTGGCATGTTTCTCTGGATGCCCACCTAGAGGAAGTAGAGTTCTTTTTGTGAGCTATAAAGACTCCATTGGAGAGATGAGAAGCTAAATCCCTTTAGAGCCTGGACAGATTCAAAATTGGTTATAGATGCTTTCTCTTCTAGTTCTGGAAAATTATCTATTTGTCTCACAATTGAAGTTGGAGCAATGAGACATATAGCTTGTATTATTCAAAACCTGCTGCTACTAAGTGTCAATATTTTCTTTCACTTCATGCAGATCCAGAAGTTTGGATTCCGATTTTCAGATGTAACTGAAACAGAGATGAATAAACTAAACTTCCTTTGGCATCACTATTTCTATGATTTTTGAACTGTAGGATATTATTTTGCATGCCCATTTACATTTTGCACAGAAACACAAAATGGACGAGTGTGTTGAAGCCTCTGTTGATTCCATGGATTATTATTTTTAAATTGCATACATAAATATTACTGCTGTTATGATGTGAAATTTTGGAAAACAAAATAAAGAATTTGAATATATTATGATACTAATTTGTTGTGTATATATATAATATTTTGCAAATTATTGCTATTGAATTATTGGAAAATTTTTTTAAAAATAATTATTTTTAAGTTAATTGCTATGGATTAATTATACATTTTGGAAATAATTATTTTGCTCTATTTAGATTAAGTTGAACTACTAAGATAAGAGTATGATACATCATATAACTTATTTGCAATACTGCCACCTCGGATATATTGGCTTCGGCCGTTGAATTATTACATCAAAAATTCTAGTTTCAACCGTGAATTAATACTTTGGAACTTCGGGTACTTTATCCCTGAGTTCAACCTGACTCTTAATAGAGCCAATCGGACCTTAAAAAAATAATAAAAGTGAATTAATATTTGATTTATTAATTATCTTATTTCAAGGGAATTGTTTATTTAGTTTAATATTTTATATTAAATTTGTTCATTTAAATAAATTTATTTACTTCTATTTACTTTCAACCATTGCCATTTTTGGTCGCCGGTAAATAAAAATATTTTCTTAAAAAACCTTTGTATATATGATTATTTTTTGATAAACTTAAGTTTGGACCATTGCTTCCTTTTCTGCCTCCATAATCAGCCCACCGAGCATCCATCGTTGCCAGATTAGGAGTCCAGTTGCCTCATGATCACAGGTCTAGATTAGAAGTCCAGTTGCACCGATGATCAGATGCGATTGTGCTCCAACGGATTTCCCTCAAAATTTTTGGCACTACTCACTTCCTACAACGATTTTGAAGTCATTTCTTATTTTTTTTGTGATTTATTCGATTTATTTTGTCGTTTTTTAATGGAAATGCAACCAAAACTAAAGTTGAACTGGAATCAAAAGGAACCAAAATTGATTATAATTGGTGATTAATTTATTATTATTTTTTTAATTTGATTATAATTGGTAATTAATTTATTTTTATAACACTTATATTGTTAATTTTTAAAGTTTAAACAGATAAGTACGCGGTTCAATTAAGACAGTTTAGTCAGGTTTGCTTGAAAAGAAATTGTTTTTAATTTGTTCTCGGGTTGTGACGTTATTTTGAATAAATAAATACATAAATAAATAAATGACAAAAAAAAGAAAGAAAAGCAAAGCACGTTTTGTAAGAATGCAAAACGCAAATCGTTGTGCGTTTTGTATGAACGGTTGTGCTAAGGTGCAAAATGCACCGTTTTATGCTAATAGAAGAAAGGAGTTTCTCCTGCCATGAAACGCAGCTTTCTGTGTTAAGGGATCCTGAGTGTAAGTGCGCAGTTTTGACTATGGAAGCAACTTGATACATATCATCCATATTATCTTTGTACTATATATTATTAGATATACAGATTGTACCATCTTTTATCACTAAAACAATCAATAATTGACCGTTACATTGTATCTTTGGAGACCCTCTTTGATTCCTTGGGGGATTAACTTCAGTGTAAAAAGCATCCCAATTGACGAAACATCCAAACCAGTCAAAAAATGTGAAGGAATCTGCCCAAGCCAAACAAACAAGATCGAATAAGACAATCAGTATGACAAAAACAAACATTTAATATAATAAATCTAAGTGCAGTGACAGTCAATTTCAAACTAAGTTCTTGCTCACTAATCTCGTCATTCACAGTTCTCATACTGGTCAGACTAAGCAACAAAGGTAAAGCTCTCATCTTTAGAATTCCTAAGAGTTTAAACTCATATCTCACGGATAAACTTAACCCCATAGAGTAAATTCCAAATTCAGTTCATATCATCAAAATTTCAAAAATTTTACTCAAAAACTCGTGGGATAAGTGTCAACACAGACTCAAGAAGCATTTTATTTCAAAAACAATCAAAATGGTCAAATTTACTTGAAAATAAGCACATGGCATTAATTAAAATTGAAAAATTCCAGCATATACACCATAACTTACATTTTAAAATTTGACCAAGAAGCATATCACAAAAAATGAAACAATGGCAGCAGCAAGAATAAACAGTGGCAACAGTAGCAGTAAGCTCAAAATTTCAGTACAATAAACACTCCCAATAACAAACTCCCCCGACACTTACTTCTCACATTGTCCCCAGTGTGGTATCAACACAATTAAATCAAATCAAATAGGGAGAGTCGCAATATGTAAAATTGAAAGAGTGAAAGTATAGATACTGCCTGTTTTTGCTGAAAACCCAAAATTTTATCACCGAAGTCCTTTATGCCTTAGGTCTTATAACTCATTGCTCTATTCCCTGCTATGTCTGGCCTTTCTGCTATTTGTAATAAAACTAGCAGATCGGAAATTGAAGGGGAACAAATGAAGGGTGGTGGTGGTGAATGGGTCGGAAACAACGTGGTGAATTAGTGGTGGTGTTAGTGCGAATCATTACAAACACTGCCTCTCTTTCAATAAATCATGCTATAACTCAAAACAAAACTACCACCCAAACAGAAAGCAATCTCCATGCCATCAAAATCAGAATATTTCTCAAGCAATACCCAGCAAAAAGCAATATTTCTCAACAATTAAATTCAGCAGTATGTGATACCTTAATGCCCTAAACTCATCATTCCAAAGACTGATTTGAATTGAGGATTTCAATCAAACATAATGCTAAGTAAACTCAGAACAGTAAAACCTTGGCACATTGCAATCACAAATTTCAACTTTTGAACTTAAAACGACCAGAATTTAACAATTTATCTCAAGTTCTGAAAATTAATGTTCATGCCTACACAGATATCACAACTCAATTAAGCAACTCATTTAAACATACAGCACATAGATTGTCTAGTTTTCGTTTTGAAAGCTGACCTGACTTCTTCATCTTCGTCCATCTTCGGTGTTGCGGAAACTGAATGATTCAATTCGAATTTAGCACCCCTGAGGTGACCTTGCTGGCTCTGGAGGGATGAAACAGGGGTGTTAAGTTGAAACTAAGATCGGGCAGCAGTGTGATAGGTAGCTGGTGGAGTGAATCGAAGGGTTGTGTAGGGATCGTGGATGTAGCTGTACGTCCTAATTTCGAACGGCGGTCGGGAAAAAGTGTTAGGGTTCGAAACAGAGATCGTTGGCGAAACTGATGGTGGTGTCGGCCGGTGTTGGTGATGTAGGCGCCAGCGATGGAGGCTTGAACTAAAATGGAGGCTTTAACTGAGATGGGTCTCGTGGTTTGGTGATCGGAAGGGTAAAGCGGTGTTTTAATCGAAGGCGTGGATGGATGAGTCCGATCGGGGTAGAGGCTTGGTGGTTCCGGTTGGTGTTGGTGGTGAAGGCGTCGGCAGCTTTGGCTGTGAAAGCGTCGGCGGTTGTGATGATTGATCGGCTATTGTGATGTGAGCGGCGTGAAGTGGAAAGGATGGCGTGAACAACCTAACCAAAGAGGAGAGATGTGTGAATTGTGATCTCTTTTACCCTTCTTCTGTAAAAGTAAAACAGATAAAAATAAGGTTATGTGAATAAAACACCGGTCGCTTATTTTTAAAACCAAACTCTAAAAAATGACCCAGTTCACCGTCCCACTCATTTCAAATTTAAAGGGAAATTAACGCCTATTGACTTAAAACTCAACTCTTTTACCATATTTACCACCTGATAACAAAAATAGACCTATTGACCACCATTGTTGTCTTCTTGAAGCTTTTAAAAATTTACAGAAAACTTAGGAAGGGGATGACACTATTTATGACAAATAATAAATACAAACCAGTCTCAACCAACCTTTGGTCAAAGAAAACTCAAATATGGATTTTAAATCATTGTCAAATCTTCCAAATTACAGGTGCTTCTTAGCAGGCCAACCATTTCAGTTTCTAAGATCAGTAAAATAATCAACCGCTTCTCACCTGTTCAATAAATTTCACATTCATAGACTGGATTCATCAAGCTTGAATCACAATTCACAGGCACTACCATCCAATGTACACCAGTTTCCTCAAAGGAAAACTAAAATGCCGCATGAGAACACAGAATTCCAGAATTAATTAATTTTCAAATGGAAAACAAGACCATATATGAAGTAAGTACAAAAACATAGAAGGTAAACAAATATAACAGAACACAACTAGCATATGATCCAGCCATGAAAGCATATTAGAAATATATTTTATATTACCAATCTGCATTTTTTACTCAGAAACAGTATGGCCAATGGCCATGCTAGTAAATACCCACCAATCACAAACCTGAAACAAACAATGTGCCATAAAATGCATACAAAAAAACAAAGCAGGAATTCATATGCAATCAAAACAAAACAGGATTTCATTCAAACACTTCAACAAACCAAAATGGCAAAAAAGAAATCAAATCATAACTGTGCAAAAATTTGTCGCCAGCATCAAAACACTAAAAAGAATCAAATTACAATAAAAAAACAATCAGACATAAACAATTTCCACCCTCATGCTCTGCTGTGAAACCAAAAATAACATTGCAAATGCACAACATCAACTAACTAAAATGTCAACAATACAATATTTGCACAGTAATGGTTCTACAACTAAGGTTTTGGAACTCCGAAATATAATTAAAAATATATATATAAAAGCTTAGATAACATTATAATTGTAAATACAAAAAATAAAAACATAAAAACTCATCATGAATCTCCATTATTCTCAAAACATAAATAAGAAACCAATAGTAAGACCTGGGGATATGGGGAAGGAGATTGATAAGCCTCAAACCCAAGACCTCAGGTTCCAAGAAAGAGGTGCCTTACTACTAAAGACCTCAGGTCCCAAGAAAGAAGTGTCTTACCACTAGGCCACCTATTGGGCTTAGTATTCATAACATCAAAGAAAGTTTTGGAAATAGTATTCAAAAACTATTAAAACACTTGCAGTCTCTTAAAAAAAATTATAAACGGCAACCACTTAACGGCAGCAAAGGGTTATTTTAGTCAAAATTTTAATTTATAAATACATAATAATTATTTATTTTTTCTTTTTTTTTTATCCATCTCGGTCTAAAACAACTAGCATCAATTTTTTTTTTTTTTAACTTTAACAAACCTATTAAATAACATATTAGAATTTGATACAAACTCATAGTAACTAATTTATTAAGTGTGTTAGCTTAATTAATACAAGTGGTTTCTTTCAAAAATAAAAAATTTATTAATTGTGTAAAATCTTAGGGATTTGTGTTTTTTTTTTTTTTAACTTTTACAAACCTATTAACTAACGTATTAGAATTTGAATTTGAGACAAACTCGTAGTAACCCAGTCCAAGGTTTCGACAAAAACGATCCGGATCGACCTAGTTACCTATTTCCACGGATCACTGTGTTTAAAATCCATGGCTTAGGCCGTGAACTAAGCCTAGCTTCATACAAAGCCAATTGGCCCAAATGTTCTGATTTGTCTCTCTACTTTCTCTCTTCTTGTCCTCCGCTCACCAAAATCTAATTTCCTTCGTTTCCTCTTCCTGTCCGCCGCTCACTCACCAACAACCCACCCACCACCACCACTCCGACCGCACCGCAGCCTACCATCGCCGTCTCTGCCACCCACACGATCCATCACCCACCTCCACGACCAGCAGCTCATCCTTCTTCTACATACTCTGTCTCGCCGAGAGGTACGCGGAAGTTGAAGCTTCTTCAGTAAGGACTGTGTTCTGAAAATACAATTAGACAGAGCTTCGTATTTTTCTTTGCCAATCCTCTCCTTCAAGTTCACCGGTTAGGTATTATATTCTGTTTTAATGATCGTATTCCTAATTTCTCATGAATTTAGTTTAATTCGTTCGCTGTTTCTGCCATTTCATCTCTTTTTATTTGGGGTTTGGTTTTTTTTTTTTTTTTCATGAATTGCAGAGCATTCATCGAGAATATTTACAAAGATATCAAGTCTTTGAACCCTAAACTGCCAATACTGATTCGTGAGTGCAGTGGGATCGAACCTCAGTTGTGGGCTAGATACGGTATGTAAAACTCAGTCCTGTTCTCCGATTTAGTTGCAAAATTGTCAAAAAATGTGAATTAATCAATTTTGGATGTATGAAATTTTATTGTTACACCTGCCTGTGTGAAATACAGTGCCTCTTGCTCTTTAGCCTGCATATTAGTAAGAAACCATAGCATAATTATGTGTTGTACTATGTGTTATTTTGTCTGCCTAAATGATTAGGTGGAATTGTTGATGGAGTTTTATGCATATTTCTTTTTATAAATTGTCGTAATCTGTTTCTGAATTCACAGCTAAATCATGGATCTTTTATTGTCGTATAACAGAGATAAATCACAGCTAAATCACATTGTCGTATAACAACTAAATCACAGATCTTTTATTCCTTGCAAATTGAAAAAGTTTATCTTATTTATTATACTATAATTTTTTTGAACTAAGGAACTGTGGGTATGCTATTACATTATTGTTTTAAGGACAACAGTAGATTACTTAGTAGTAGTTGTTTAGTGGTAAATATAAGGAGTATATTGATTAATTAGTAATTACTAAATAAACTGGGAAAGAAGTAAAAAACAATATCTTTAGTCATTTCCCAACAGCTTTTGCATCTCAAGTTTTAATACACTTTTGAAGATTGGCAGTACACTAAACAGAAAAGAAGACAAGATATCTATGTTAAAAAAAAAAAGAGAGAAAAGAAAACAGAATTAATAAATGAACTCTGCAAAAAGAAAAGAAAATGGAAGATGATGGTAAATTGGACAATTTTCTACATTTTTATGAAATTTCATTAAAAACGTTAAATTCGTTAAATAAGAAGATTATTCGTTAAATTTGGTAAATTGGAGAATTCGTAAGAATTAATTAATTCGTTATAATTTTTTTTTTTGGTGAAGATTTTTGAAAAATTTTTCATGTTTTAACGAATGTATACCTCTAATATTCTGACTTTGTCTCCCACGCGCGTTTTAGCGTTCCACTTTATCTTCTTCAAAATTCACCAGTTTAACCATGGCTATGCAAGCTGGATTCAGTCTTTCCAGGATCATTATCCTGGCTGGCGCAGGTATTCTCGCTCAATTTATCAGCTGAATACTTGATTCTCTCTGTGCAAATATGGAAGCTCAATTTTTGTGTTATCTATAGGATACACCGGCACTATTATGTTTCAAAAAGGTAAATTGTCAGACATGATTGGCGAACTTCAGGTACTTTTCTGTTATTTTTGGTTTTGGTAGTTATTTTGTCCAGTCGGGTATTTGTTAAAACCTGTTTTAGTCAGTTTTTTAACTTTGTATTTAAAGATAGCTTCTTTAATTCGTCCTAGGTGTTGGTTATTTTTATTCGCGTTATCTATCTAGGTTTCCTCGTGAAAGTAAAATAGGTTGGGGAGTAATTTATTCATTCTGTTACAAACGATTTTGATGTTTTGGTATTCCCAGTCGCTGGTGAAGAGTTGGGAAAAATCTGGGGAACATTCGGATGGTGATTCTGACTACAATGATGCCATTGCCCAGCAGGTATTCACTCTTTTAATTGAAGATTCATTTATTTTCTTTTGCTGGTTTTTAATTTGATATATATGTTGTTAGATTCATTTAAATGTTTTGAAATTTCTTGCAGGTGAAGCGGTTGGCTATGGAGGTTCGACAACTGGCTTCGGCGAGGCAAATAACTGTTCTTAATGGAGATAGTCAAATGGGTATTATGCTTAAATGGTTATTTAACCTTTTCTTTTACATGTAACATATGCGTATTCCTATTTTAGAAATTATTATCATTACTTATTTGTACTGAAGACAGAATTTTTAGTTAATTTTTTTTTTTATAGTCTTTCTTAGACAGTTATATTTATTGATTTGATTTGTTTGATGCAGGTAATGTAGGTAATCTCATAGTTCCAGCTGCAGCTGTTGGGGCATTGGGTTATGGTTACATGTGGTGGAAGGTATACGATCAATACCAACAAAATAAATTTTGTATTTTAAAAAATGATGTTGCTTTCTATTTCTTTTCATCACACGTTTTGTGGATCTTTTGAGGAGTGTAATTTTCTTTTCTTTTGACAAACAGGGGCTAAAATTCTCTGATCTAATGTATGTAACAAAGCGCAGTATGGCAAATGCTGTCTCCAACCTAACAAAACATTTGGATCAAGTAACTGAGGCGCTTTCTGTAAGTTTTAATTAACTAATGAACGTCATATCTTTTTCTCATTTGTTGTTGTGTTTTTTTTTTTTTAAGTAGACAATGGATATCCCTGTTTGGATTTTTGAAAAGTGTGGCTTGTGCACAAACTTTTTTGTAAACAAGTAAAAGGAAATGAATGTTTCATTACCATTTATCCATCAATTCAATTTCTAACATGTATTGCATTTTAGCTGAACTTGTTATATATTTCCTTAATTTTTTCTGCAATGCTTCTCATCATGTTCTCTCTCTCTTTCTCCCTTGTGGCCAGGCTGCAAAGGCCCATTTGACTCAACGGATACAACATTTGGATGACAAAGTGGAGAGTCAAAAGGAAATCTCACGGGAAATTCAAGCTATGGTAAGAGAACAGTTTTTTTTACTCTGTTTTTGTATGCACAAAAGCTAGATTGGCATTATACTCCAAATAGCAGCATCTATGATACCTTAAGATTTCAACTGAAATCTTCAACAGTTTGCCTGCTTATTTTTACTTCACATTGCTAAACATATGTAATTGGCTAATTGCTAGTTGTGAAAAATAGTATGCATACACGGTGTATTGGGATGAACAAATTATCAGCCAAAAGCGGAACCTTTGTGTTTGTAATTTAAGCTTCATAATGCATACATAAGTGTTTGAAGTACAAAAGGTGGCTATCCAATTAAAAAATGCTTATATATGGTCATTTTATGTGGTAATAGTTCTTTATTAGTTTACTTTTGATTCGTTAGTTAATTATGATATTGATTTGGATGCATATCTTAGTCCGTTGGTCACATATGTAATGGGAAAGGAATTGAGGGGACAGAAGGGTATAAATGGCTTTCCTCCTCCCCTCTCACCTTCTCTTCAATTTTAAGGGATTGAGCAAGGGAGGGAATAAATAATATTTTCCCTCCCTTTCTAAATAATGGGTTTGTAATCACCAAGGCATTTAGTTTCCTTTTATATTTTCTTTCCTCTAAAAAATCCTTTCTTCACAAACATAGTGTAAAACTATCAGTTCTAGCTAGGTCAAAGGGTCAGGGCACCTTTCTATTTTTATTTAGTTTTTCCTTCAATGTAAAGCTATCCAGCTAGCATGTAAATAAGTAGATGAGTGAAGTGCAATGGAAAAACTATTCTGTGCAATGATATCCAGCCACCAGTCCTCCATACAGCAGCTTCTCCTTGTCACATATAACCAACCTCTATTGAGCAGCCACTCAGTCATCCAGATGTCTCTTAATATCTTCCTTTTTTTCCAATGTTCTAGCGTCAGCTGCCAATTCGTTGCATTCTTCTTTTCCATGTTTTTCTGTTTTTTGGTTATTAATATCTTAAAAATATAAGATTCAAATTTGTGTGTGTTCATTTTTAATTTGTTTTTGTGCTGCCCCTGACTCAGGCTCGTGCCTAGGCTCCATGAGTGCTTTGCACCTTACTAAAAATGACATGCTAGTAATACTTGGGAGATCACTAGTCGAAATTAAAAGGAAGTAATTTCATAGTTTTAGTAACATATGGAACAAATTCAAGCAATAACACTTGATCAAAGAACAGAAATCTAGATTCAACTGCTGGGTCTTCTCTAGCTGCCACATCTTGCGCTCTTGTGAAGACATCTAATAGACTTGTCCAGTAAATGCATCTATTTAATATTTCTCAATAATTCATTGCTGTTTCAAGACATGCATTACAGTTTTGACTACAAGGGAATTGGATTTTACTTGTTCCATAACATTAGTGTACTCCATTATTTTTGACACAGGTTGATGATTCTTCCACAAATTTGTTGAACATTGGGTTTGACGTGTTGCAGTTGCGAAATCTGGTTGGTAGTTTGGTAAGTTCAACTTTTGCACGTATCTGTCCAAAATCTAGTACAGTAGTGGGTACTTTAGTGCTCTTGAATCCACCCAATGTCTTGCCCCGACAGTAGATTCGTTGCACGCTAAATGTTTCCACTTTATTTCTTTCCCCAATCGATTATAGTTATCTTTTGTCTATTGAAATCTAAGGAGTTAACTACAATTCACTCGCTTTTTTTTGGGTTGATATGATTGTAAATCGTTACTTCCTACTGCAGGATGAGAAGGTGGTTAGTATGGAGAAGAAGCAGGTAATAGCCATAAACTTAATTATCATTTTCACTTCAATACAAGGAATTATATTTTACTAAATATTATAATTATGATTGTTTAAATTCTGTCTAGCATTTTATTAAATTTTTTGTTCTTGGAAACTTATGAGTGAGCAATGTTTTGCCTCTGTAATTAATGATTTTTTTTTTGGAGGGGTGTGATGTTTTTGCTGTTTATTATATAGCGTATTTTTTTTTTTGTCGTTACAGTTTCAAGAAGTCTGGTAGTGGTATAAAAACTGTTTAAATATTGATGAATCTGACTATTTTTGGTTGTCATCCTCATGACCTTCTCTATTTAATTAACGAGCAGCTGGATTTTAATATGCATTTCTGCTTTTTGTTTGATAACTAAAAATGTTCGCTTGTGCTCCTTATATATAAGTAGAATTAGATTGTTCTTCTTTCAAAATAAAAAGAAAAAAAGGAATTAGATTGTGCAGTTTTGCTGATATTAGAGCTTCTTTGAAAATTTCTCCAGCTATTTTATTTCGATAAAAAAAAAAGAATAATTTTGTATGAAGTTTTTATTCGTATGACATTGATTCACTATGGAGTTGCTGGTTATCAAATTACCTGTCTCTTGCCTTGCAATTGCCTTAGCAGTTTGTTATATATTGATTTTTGGTTTGTCCACATGGAGATTTATTGATACAACGATTTGGGTGCAGGATTTGGCAAATTTTGGTATTTTCCACTTGTTGCAATTTGCTAGGGGTGAAAGTCAACAAATGCCTAAACTTCTTGAGGTATGGTAAAAGCATTTCATGCATTTTCAGTATACGCACGTAAAGAAATTGTTGATAGTTGAATTTGAATCCTTTTGTAAGTAAATATGAGGGGATAACTCTCAAAATTGGATTTTATGCTTAAAATATGGGCTTTTTTTCCTTTGGTCAGTGTGGTTGCACAAGAAAAAAAAGAGAGATGACCTCAAACGATGTAGATGTTCTTCTGTGTAAGCTTAAAAATGTCCTCCTCTCTTCTCAAATAAAAGAGAATTTCCCCCTTACCTTATTTTTTTTTCGCTCTTTTCCAAAAAACACAATATATTTACCTTTTTGCCAGCTTGCACACGAGTCATTCTGATTTCCCGTGGCAGGATTCAAAGGGCATAACTTGTCCTTTCCTTAATGTTGTCTCCTTCAATCATCCTCTTAATGTTGCCTCCTTCAATCATCTTCTTCTCTTATTGCAAGATTTTTTTTTTTTTTTCTGTTTAATGTATTTTGTCACTGTTATCCGATATGTCAATAATTTCTCAACTCATTAACCTAATAAAGCACATTATATATCTTGCAGGATGAACTTAAATGTTTGGGGACAAATCGTTTCCTCCAATATTCTGAGCAGTCTACTGGATCGGTTTGTATCCTCTCTTTCTCTATCTCATTGCACACGTGCCCACGAGTGTGTGTATACTGACGCTCATTATGAAGCTAAGATGTGCTCAGTTTATGTCATTGTGGGTTGAATATGTCAGTTTAGCCAAGCAGATTATTTGCACTTAAATTGATCTTTAACTCGATTTCTTTTTCTTTACTATTAGGGCCTTAAGGACATCTTAGAGGATCTTTCTCGATCAATCAGTGCACCGGCAGATAAGCTTATGCTGGAAAATGGAACTAACAAGTTGGATAATCAGCCGCAAGACCCAGCTATTGATCAACAAAAATCCCTGTTTAGGTTTGAAACCAAAACTTTCTTCTTCTTATCTTGGTTGTTTGGAGTTTTTTGAATGAATAATTAAAACAAATGTTGCAGTATGCCTTTTACGTTATCTGGCATTATCATGTTGATCCCGCCTTTGTTCCCAAAATGGTTGTTCCAATTTAAGAACTGGGTGTCCTCTTTTATGCAACATATATTGTTTTTTCATCGCCCAAGTTTAAGGAAAACAACCGACAACCAGAATGGTATAGGATTTTTAATTAGCATACCTGTTTAGACTGTTCTAGGACTTCAGAAGGTAACTGCTAATTTAACACGGCACTTCCCAGAAGAGCACATTAATTACTTTTCATTCCTTCCAGAAAACAACTGCATGTTGGTTTATCTTTGTTATTGATTGCTGTTAAAGGTTTTAACTAAGCGGATTGCCTACATTTTGGGCACTAATGATATGATCCCCTTCAAAGCTTAAGATGATGAAATGTTTGCCTCTATTGAAAGTCTACAGTGATTGTTCACTGGATATGATGCCTATTTGCCGTTTGTAAATTATTGTACTTTTGATTTATGGTTTCTCTTATACATGAAATAAATTTGCAGGTATAAATCATTCAAGTGTTAGATGCAGGAAGCGTTTTGGGCAAGATGGTGGTTTCTTCTTACAACGTACTCGTTAAGTAATTTTCTAGTATTTATATTAAAGTAAAAATAAGCCTAGTCCACAAGGCAAACAGGATAGATTAGATTAATCGGGCTGGAGAAGCTGTTAATGCATTTTTTATATAATGCTTATATATATTTCTTGGTAGGTTTATATAATGTTATTTTACGGTAGCATGAAACGAAAGCATCTTGTTGATATGTCCCTTTTGTGGTTGTAGATATGAGAATTTAAGATGGGCATTAAAGAGGTGATTGCTTGATATATGGAATTTGATCCTTTCCCTTATGTTGATGAAACTGTATAGCGTTAAGAATATGGCCGTGTTCGGGTGTTATCATAAAACTCGTCCTAGCTGGAGTTTTGCTGATCACCCATCGAATTGAGTAGGACAAGGAGTTGGGTTTATCTCCACTGCAATAGTAGTTTTTATTTTTTTTTAGGTCTTGGGTATAGAACATATAGAACAGGCACACTGGAATGGGTGAAGGGTAGTTGAATCCGGGCTTACATGTCGAGTGGGTTGACATTATTTTTTTTTTCAAATTAAGATATTCATTATCATTCAAATCTTGCAGAAGGGATATAAAGAGAGTCTTGAAAATTCAAGCTTACAATAACAAAATCCATATAATGATAACAATAAGAAGCTCATAGATCTAAACAACGTGACAACAAAGAACATAAAAATAATCTCCTTACTGCTTAGCATTTCTTCATTTGTTGTAGGAGTTTTGATCTTTGCATCCACACTTGGGTGATCTTCTTGGTGAATATTGAACCAACCGAAAAAATGAAATTCTTCTAGTGGACTCTCTCTATCTTTGTTGTGAGAAGATAAAATACACCTTTAAAGTATAGTAGATTTGAATGACTCAAAAATAGAACTAGATCTATTTTGTTATTTAATACTTTTAATACATAAAAGTGTTAAATTATTTATTTTTAAAAATAAAGAAGATAAAACTTTGAGATGAAAATTAAAAAGAAAGGCACTAACACATTTTATGTATAAATAAAATTAGACACTTATATAAAAATTATAACTGAGAAATTGAATTATTTGGTATAATTGATAGAACACATATCTATTCTAAACGTTTCACTCAATTGTAATTTTTTTTTGACACAGTTCGACTCCAGCTCAGTTTTTTAATAAGTTTCACCAAATGAAATTCAAAATCAAAGTCAGATCTACCATTCTCTAACAAACATATTAATTCTATAAATAACACATAAACACTTTTCAAATAAAGGAAAAATATCTTCATTAAGAAGATAAAAAATAAATCCTTCTAAAGAGAATAAAACCACACAATCTAAAAAACAATTTAGAATCTAGGCCAAAAGAAAATAAATTTAGCAGTTTATTGAAAAAAACACAGAGAAAATACAAAGAAAGAAGAAAAGAAAAGAAAAACAAAAATAAAGGCTACTACCAGTGAAGATCACCGACAGTAGTCTTAAGGGAACCATTATCAATTGTTATATTGACACATAACTTTAACCGTAATAATAATAATATTTTAATATTTATTTGTATTCTTATTCTGTTTAAAAATTGTTTCGAACTTTTTTTTTTTTAACGAATTCAATTTTATACTATAAGATTATATTAATAATGGTTGAAAATTTATTTGTAAATATTTCAATGAAGTAAAGGTCAAAAATTGTATCCGAATTACTTAAACAACTAATTAATGGAATGTTAAACTCTATGCTATGATGTGTGTGGAGATAGTTATACAGTAACTAATTTTTTCGAAAAATAGTTATATTTTCTTTCCTCTCAAAAATCCTTTCTTCACAAACATAGTGTAAAACTATCAGTTCTAGCTAGGTCAAAGGGTCAGGGCACCATTCTATTTTTATTTAGTTTTTCCTTCAATTTAAAGCTATCCAGCTAGCATGTAAATAAGTAGATGAGTGAAACGCAATGGAAAAACTAGTCTGTGCAATTGCAATGATATCCAGCCACCAGTCCTCCATACAGCAGCTTCTCCTTGTCATATATAACCCAACCTCTACTGAGCAGCTACTCAATCATCCAGATGTCTCTTAATATCTTCCTACTTGCTTTCTATTTTTTTGCAATGTTCTAACGTCAGTTCCCTCTATAAATATAAAAATTTACTTTTTTAAATAGTAGTATTATTTATTACTAATTTTTTTAATTATTTATTACTTTTTCAATTCTTTACTCTTTTTTTTTTCACCGATACTAAGAAAATCAGCTTTTCACCAATATTAAAGAATAAATAATAACAAAAAACTATTAACTTTTATAAACTCTTTACAAAACTTATTATAAAAGGAAATATAGAAAATTGAATAATATACCTCCAAAAATATATATAAAAAAATAAAAATACGGAGGTAGTAATTGACAAAGAATGTTGGATATATTTTTTTATATCTACTTTATTGGAACTATTACAAATAATATAATCTATTTCAACATTCAACCATATTTTTTAAAAATGTATAGCCTCACTATTTAAAGTTTAAATTCATAAAAATTGCAAAATAATAATAATAATAATAATAATAATAATAAATAATTGTTTAAATAATGATGATATAATTTTTATTGTTTAATTTCAAATAATATATATTGATTATAGTTTTTAATTTAAAGAAAATAAATTAAAAATATTAATGAAGACATTTTAGGTAGAAATATTATCCACTCATTTTAGGTAGTATAGATAAAGATATGCATTGTCAAAATTTTTGCTAAATTACTCTTTCTACTTTTGTTTTGAAAGCCAAATTACTATTTCTACTTTATTACGTGAAATAAACATAAATCATTCACATAATTATTCATTTGCTTTCATTGTTTCATCTAATTATTAGGGCTTAAACATAAGTTTCACCCTAAACTTTGGCCTATTTTTAAATTTCACTCTCATTGCAACTTTACGTAAATTTCACTACGAATTTTGCATCTTCTTTAAATTATCATCACAACACAAGCGTCTGATTTTGGAAAAACTTGAAACTAACAGGGACCTAACGTAAATTTGACCTAAATTTTTGGCTAAAATTGAAGACTAATTTTAGATCAAAGACTACTTATGTTAGTGAAAAATATTTCAGCCACTAAACTGGACTTTCAATCTACTTCTACCCAAAGAACAACCCTAAATTCAAATATCACTAAATCATTAACACCATGGGAATCGAAAGAAGTTTAAATAAGAACCAACAAAATTCAGAACCTAGTATTCAACAAATTTCTAACAGCAATTAATTCCATCAACTAATTTGGCAAAAAAAATAATTCCATCAACTAAAATTCTATTGTATTCAAATCCCATATCCAACTTCACCAATCACATTCTCCCGGCAAAGTCACCAATAACTTTATTTTTTCGTCATTATTACAAATAATACTATAAACCTCCAATAAAGCATGAGAAGGGTAAAAAGGACAATCTCACTCGCTAATTCGATTTATTTTTTGTAATTTTTGAGCAAATTATTTTTCCGAGCAATGTAGCGGTAGCTGCGGTGATAGGCGTGATGGTAGTGAAGGTGGCTGTGAGCTGATTTTTCTTTGGAAAGAAGAAGATGAAAAATCCAATTTAGTGGCTGAAATAATTTTTACTAACATAAGTAGTCCTTGATTTAAAATTAGTCTTTAATTTTAGCCAAAAATTTCGGTCAAATTCATGTTTAGTCCCTATTAATTTTAAGTTTTTTCAAGTATGGACAATCTTGTTGATAATTTAAATAAGACGCAAAGTTTGCAGTGAAATTTATATAAAATTGCAACGAGAGTGAAATTTAAAAATAGGCCAAAATTGAGGGTGAAACTTAGGGGGGGTATTCAATCAAGACTTTTAATGACTTTGAAAGTAAGGTGGTATTCAATCATGACTTTTAGGGGGGTGTATTCAATCAGGAGAATTAATGACTTTTAAAGACTTTTTGAAAGAAAGACTTTTAAAGACATTTTTAGATTTTTAAAGACTTTTGTAGAGTTTTTAAAATTTCTGAATGACTTTCAAAGACTTTACTTTTAAATACTTTTATAGACATTTAAAGACTTTTATAGACTTTATTTTTAAAGACTTGTATGGATATTGATGGATTTTAAAAGACTTTACTTTTATGGATTATAATTTTTTTAATAAAAATATATTTTAACAACAATTATTTATCAAATAATAAAACTTTGTTCAATTCATTAATAA